>JAADXY010000049.1:0-62442 GCA_023338065.1 Phytopythium montanum
TGTCGCCGTGTGTGCAGAACGGCGTCGAGCGCATCGCAGAAGCTCATGGTGTACCTCATTGTGATCCAATGACGTCTTGGTATGACCGTGGGCCGACGCAAGAGCGCTTGAGAAGCATGCTGGCGCAACTTCCAAGAGGCGAACGCTCCGGCTGTCCCTTCCGGCTTCCGGCAGCTGGAGCTTGCATCTGCAAGTGTCCGCAGGTGCCTCTGCTGTCCACAGCGTCGGTGGAGGTGGCCTTAGGCCGCGCGGCCTTTGCCTGCGTTGGTGCAGGTAGTGGATAGCCCGTCAACTCGGGCATTAGGGTTATCGTTTGTAAACGTTCGATAATCTTAATGAAGCCTGCTTTCACAACATCGATTTTTACAAATATATGCTGTTGAGGAGGTTTTTCGAACTTTTATCCGACGCAGTTTCCGTTATGAAGGAGAGGGTTGGCTGGCGCATGTTGGGCCAGTCAAACCAGCGACGCAAGTGGCGGAGTTGGTGTGGCTGACTGGGTTCACCGTGCGTGCGACGGCCAAGGCAGACGCCCAGCAACAGCAGCAGCAGCAGCATTTGAGGACCATGGCGGCGCTCGACGACCACGCGCCGGATGACATCCTGTGCAACAGCGAGGTGTTCGACATCGACTTCCACCCGACGCTCGACATGGTCGCGCTCGGCACCGTCTCGGGCGTCGTGCAAGTGTAAGTGCGCTGACAGTTACGGTCCGCATGGACCACCGTGCTGACAGTCGCCTTCGGTTCGTCCACGCGCAGCTACAAGTACGCGGAGGACGCCAACACCAAGGTTTTGGAGCTCAAGCACCACGATGAGTCGATCCGCGCGCTGCTCTTCGCGCCGGACGGACAGAGTGCGTGGCGCTGCCTCGTGGCTTGCCCTCGCTATACCATGGCGCTCACCTGACGCGCTGGACTCTCGCCATTGACAGCGCTGTACTCGGCTGCGGCTGACCGCTCGATCCGCGCGTTCGACTCCGTCGGCAACGTCTCGTGGGCGGAGCTCCGTGCTCACGAGTACGTCACTCTTTCTACCAAGTAGCTGGCTGTTGAGAGCTCCACGTCTGATAGATACACGTTATTGCCTACAGCCACCCGGTGAACCGCCTGCATGAGCTCTCGGCGAGCGTGTTCGCCAGCGGCGACGACCAAGGATGCGTCAAGGTGGCTAGACCAGACCAACGCTCGGCGTCTCTAAGGTGTGGCGAGCTCGACGGAGGCTAACACACGCTCACTTGTCGTAGATCTGGGACACCCGGCAACACCGCTGCCTCGCCGAGTTCAAGGAGCACACGGTAGGCGGGTGGCTTGGTCGTTGGCCGGCACTTGACTGACCAACTAACTAATCGCGATCGTATTGGCGCCTGCAGGACTTCATCTCTGGCTTTGCGACGAACCCTGCTGGAGACCACCTCCTCGCCACGAGGTGAGCAACCAACCAGCCTGTCCGAGATGATCGAACACTGTTGAGACTTATGATTTGTTCCCTTGCTCGTTGCAGCGGCGACGGCCGGCTGTCTGCGTACGACCTGCGCAAGAACGTGCTGGCGGGCAAGAGCGATGAGCTGGACGACGAGCTGCTGTCGGTGGCGGTCATCAAGAACGGCAAGAAGATCGTGTGCGGCTCGCAGGACGGCGTGCTCGTCATCTTCAGCTGGGGCACGTGGGGCGACATGTCGGACCGGTTCCCGGGCCACCCAGAGTCCGTCGAGGCCGTGCTCAAGGTGGACGAGGACACGGTGCTGACAGGCTCGAGCGACGGCATCGTCCGGTGAGTTCTCGACCTTGTACTACTGAGTGGCAGCCGACCGATCTAACCGACTTGTTCTCCGAGCTGCAGCGTCGTCCAGGTGCACCCGAACAAGCTTCTCGGACTCATCGGAGACCACGAGGAGTTCCCGGTCGAGGTACTCAAGTTCTCGCGCGACAAGAAGCTCATCGGCAGCGTCTCGCACACGAACAAGGTCCACTTCTGGGACGTCGGGTACCTCTACGACGAGGACGAGGACGACGAGGAAGAGGACGAGGACGAGGAGAAGGCTCCGGGCGACGGCAACGCGAGCGACGCCGACATGCAGGACGCCAACAGCGACGACTCAGATATGGACTCAGCCGGCGTGGGCGGCCGCCGCGCGCTCCCGACCGCGAACGAGACGTTCTTCGCCGACTTGTGAGCGCTGGTCTGTCCAACGGAAGTCGCCTCGCCTCCACTCGGCAAAGCTATAGACACCGGATGGTTGCTAATTATACGCGAGTGTTGCATGTTGACGAGCTAGCCAGCTACTTTGTCGTCTCATATCCACGTGCCGCTCGGGTCGGACGCGCTGCTTCTTCGGTCCGTCGAGTTGGTCTTTGGTCCGCAGTGAGAGAACAACCGCACGAGTTCGCTGGCCGTCGGCCGCTTCTGCGGGTCGTACTCGAGACAGTCGAGCGCGATCTGCCGGATGAACGCGGGGCACGAAGGCGACAGCGTGGGCTTGAGCCGGTCGGCCGCCACCAAGTGAGCGATGCGCACGGCCTCCAGTTGCTGGCCGCTGGCGTCCGCCTGCTCCTTGTACGGTAGCGCGCACGTGTCGATCTCGCACAGGATGACGCCGAACGCGTAGATGTCGCCCTTGACCGAGCACTCGTGGCCTTTGATGACCTCTGGCGCGCTCCACAAGATGGTGCCGGCCGAGTCTGCGGCTTGCATCTCGACGGCGTCCAGCCGGCAAGAGAGCCCAAAGTCACACAGCGCCGAGTCGCACGTCGCCTCGTCCAGCAGCACGTTCCTGGACTTGATGTCCCGATGAATCACGGGTTTCTCCCTCGAGTGGAGGTATGCCAGTCCCTTTGCGATCCCGATCGCGATCCGCAGCTTGGCGTCATCCCACGACAGTCGACTCCGTCTCGGATCCGAACTTGACTGGAGCAAGGCGAGCAAGTCGCCGCCGGTCTTGTGCTCCAGCACCATGACTGTGTTCTGGAAAGAGGTCCAGGCCACGCCGACAAACTGCACGATGTGGGGATGCTCGAGCGTGGCCGAGAGCTGGACCTCGCGGGCGAAGCGCTCGATCTCGACTGGGTCGTGCTTCTTGGCGCGCAGGAGCTGCTTCAACGCGACCTGCTGCCCAGCTAACTGCCCAGCGTGGACCTCACACGTGGCTCCGCGACAGATGACGGCTGTGAACGCGATGTCGATCATCGGCACCCGCTTCTGCTGCACCAGCGGGTCGCTCTGGAACGCCATCATGGTCTCGGACGCGCCGATGACGTCCGAGTAGGTCGCTTCCGGGTCCCGCACCGCCACTGGCGGCCCGCTCGAGTCGAAGTTGATGCTGCGACTCGACTGCATCATGACGCCGCTGAAGCTGCCGAAGCTGCCCCCGATCGACAGCGACGACGAGTACGAGCGCAGGTAGAAGTGCTGCGGACTCTCACGGCCGTCGCCTTCGACGCCGTCGTCCATCATCGTGAGCGAGTGCTCCTTTACGTGCTCACACGCAGTTCGACCGTCCAGACGTCCACGTCGAGGAAGCCGCAGCTTGCGAGTCACAAACACTGACAGCAACAGCATGAGCAACACAAGCACCGCCCCCGCGGTCCACACTACTGCAGAAGCGGAGCCATTGGATGCGACTTGAGTCTTCTGGAGCCCGAGCTCGAGCAGCAGCGCTGTGATAGTACCTGTCGACGTTGGCGCGCACCAAGCTTCGCTTCCGCTGGCAGCGTAGGAGGAGCACGGGATGACGAGTCTCGACAGTCCCTGGCAGCTCTGAGCTCCACTCTCGACGCTGGGAATAGCCAAATGGATGGCGTATACCCGTGGAGAGTGGCGGAAGACCAGCGGCGCCGGGACGTCGGCGTTGTCTGCCTCTTCGGCCCAGAACGGACCGCTGGAGATGGCGTCGACGTCGTTAGTGGCGCACTTGGCGACCTGCTCGACCATACTGTCGGGGCAGTCGGTCGCCTCGGCGGTGTCATTGCAGACCGCGAAGCCACAGCCGAGCTGCGCGTACTCGTCCTTTGAGACTACCGTGCTGTCCATTGTCAGCCCGCACTTGGTGTAGACCTTTGCGAGAGTGCTGTCGTTGGAAGAGAGGACGTAACCGGCGTCCCAAAGCAGCAGACGCTGGAGACTCCCACCGATCTTGTCCCAGTCCACCGCGTACGTCGCCAGCATGGCGAGCATTTCTGGTGGTAATGCTGACGCTGGGAACGCCACTGTCGGACTCTCGATGCCGACCCGAATGGCGGTCTGTAGGCGCTCGGAGACGGTCAACTCGCTGAGCATCTTGCGCTCGGACTGAGGGCTCAAGCCGCCACCTTCTTCACTGCTGGACGGGCGGGTGCTCACCCCATGGAGTGCGTGCCTCGTGTGGGCGGCGGGCGACGCGGACGCCAATGGCGACAGCGCTCGGCCTCCGTGCGTGCGTGCGAACCCTGCAGCAGTCCGCGATAGCGCTATCTCTCGGTGGTGCGTGCTCGGCGACCGGTCAAGAGCGATGGCTACTGGGTGCTTCAGTAACAGTCGAGGCGCCAAAGGACGCGGCGCCGCGTCGAGCGTGGCGTCGAGCGTCGAGCGTCGAGCATTGCACGTTGAGCGCTGAGCATCTAGCACTCAGTACTGTGGAGACTCAAAGCCTGCGGGCGGCGGACTGCTTGGGGATCGAGGCGCGCGGATCATAAAGACCTGAGGTTGCAGTGGCTGAAGCCATTTGCTCACTATTTTTCAAAAGTTTAGCGCAATTCAGCACGGCATTCTTGGATCAAGTAGAAACTGAATTCATGTAAGCTTATTCGAAATATTTCTAGAATTGAAAGCTTGCTTTTCGTCTCAAAAGATTACGTTTGTTTGTTCAATACAAACATCAAGTCAAAATAGGGCTAGGCGATGATGCGCCTCGCCTCAATTTCACTGTCTTTTTCTGTGTGGCGCAGCCGATTCCACACAGCCTTGACCATACAAAGCGCCATACAAAAAGGGATCGGCGCGGAGTGGTCTCCGAAATGCAAATGCTATTATACATACCGGTAACCCATACCGTGCGACCACGCGAAAGCCAGGCGCGGAGTAACGAGTAACTCCCCCCCAGTACAATCGAGTGTCGCGGCACGAAGGACGGGGCGGACGGACGGCAACGCGGCGCGGCGCGGGGCAAGCAGCGACCGACGCGCGACGGACCGACCGACCGGCCGGCTGCACGCGGCAACACCCACGATCCCAGCGGTTTAATCCCAGCGAGAGCGGCGCGTGGCTTCCTCAGGCGGCCTCGAGCGCGAAGGTTGACCAGGGTACGTTGCCCTTCTCGCCTTTGTTGACTTGTGTGGTGTATGCGCCGGGCGTCGCTCGATGCTAGCGACCTCCCCCTCCGTTGTTGTCTCTGCGGCATCTGACGCGTTCCGTCTATCGTCCCGACAGGCTTCTTGACGCGCAGTGTGAGTGAACGAGAGTGACGGCGGCGTTGTGTTCCTCAAGGCAGCCATGAAGAAGATGACGCGCAAGGCGCGGCCGCTGTTCAAGTCGGGCGCGTCGACGCCGGCCACCTCTACGCCCTCGACGGCGAGCACGTCGAGTAACAGCAGCGGCGGTGGCGGTGGCATCCTGCGGCGGACGACGTGGGCGGACAAGATCCGCGACAAGCTGCCCGCACTCGAGGAGAACGAGTACGAGGTGCTGTGGGAGCGCGGCGTGCTGGGCGTCATCTTCCTCGAGTCGGAGCGCGACGGCATCCCGTACGTGTCCAAGGCGACCGAGACGTGCATCTCGCCCGAGGTGCAGCCGGGCGACACGCTCAAGTACGTCAACATTGTGCGCTCCAAGGACCACTCGTTCTCGGACTTCTTCAAGATCCTCGCGACCATGAAGAAGCCCGTGCTGCTGCGTTTCGAGCGAGCGAACGCCGGCACGCCGACTTCAGACGACGAGTCGAGCGTACGCGCGCCGCCGCTCCCGGGCTTCGACCAGCGCTCCAACTCGTCGTCGAGTCTCGGCTCGGGCGCCGGCTCGCCGCGAAGCTCCAAGTACCAGCGCGCCAACTCGGTGCCGCCGAACGAGCAGAAGCCGCCCAAGACGTCCCACTCGCGCGGAGCCTTTTGGCGGACTTCGTCAGGGAGAGACTCGACGATTCCGCCTCCATCTTCGGCTCACCCGCCCCCAGCGCCTCGAGGTACGCTTACTCGCTCGTTTCTATTGGGTGAATGGCTTGGCTGACTTGAGTGAATGTGCTGGAGCAGACGGCGACGACGGGATCTTCCGAGTCGGGAGAGAACATGAAGTCTCTCCGCAGCACACGCCCAACGGCTCGGCGCGGACACCCCGCGAACCTGCCGCATACCAGGAGTACGAAGTCTACTGGGAGACGGGGTCGCTTGGCTTGTTCTTCGGGGAAGACCGGATGACGAACCTCCCCGTCGTGACCCGCTCGACGTCAAGCGCGAACGCCGTGGTGCAGCGCATGGTCGCAGTCAACGACACGCTCGTGTCCGCGAACGGCATCCAGTCCCGAGACTACTCGTTCGACACGTTCTTCTCGCGGCTGCAGCAGATGAACAAGCCTGTGCGACTGGTCTTTCGACGACCGAGGCGCGAAGCTTCGCCTGGGAAGCCGGCGCCGGGCCGCAAACCGTCCATGACGGTCGACACGAACCTCTCCCCAGGCGGGATGAACCTGCGGCATCGGCAGCTGAGTGGAGACGACAGCCCGCTCTCTGGGCGGTCGAACACGCCCCCACTGCCCCCGTCGCCGCATGTCAACGTCCCGATCGGCCAGCAATACCGTCGGGAGAGCGAAAGGAATCCGAGTCCGTTGGCGCAGTCGACTCTCCCTGGTCCATCTCCTGTGCGTCAAGACCGAGCGTCAGTCAAGGTCGTCAGCCCTCCGTCGACGGCCAACATCAACGACGCGCGAATGAGCCGAGCAGCTCCTAGCGCTGGCGTCCCGCGGTTGTCGCCGAATGGGTCGGACGAGAACGCGCGTCGGCATCTCCCGTCGTCATCTACGAACGGCTCCAAGGACCCACGGAGCAGCGTGAGAGTGCCGAGCGAGGACGCCCCGGAGCGCTTCAGTGTTCGTGGAAGTGAGCGACGCGGACGAAGCTCCAGAGCGATGGATACGAACTTCCGGCTATCGTCCAAGACGAGCCCTCGCCCCGCAAGCCCCGAGCGGAATGACTCCGGGTCTTGGGCGACCGCAAGTCCGAGTCCGACGATCCACACGGCGCTGGACGACAATGTGCCCAAGGCAAGCACACCGCCACATTCTCAAGCCGACTTGGCCCCCTCGCCGGCTGAGACGTCTGATAGCTACAAGAGCCTGTTTGGTCCGCCAAGTCCGACTGACGGCCCAACTGACAAGGGTCAAGCAAGCCCGACAACCGTCGAGCAAGGACCCGACGTTGAGCCAGTAAAGGTACCACCACCAGCACTGCTCGCGACTCCAGCAAAGCCACCATCTCCAACGCCGCCTGCAGTTGTTGCCGAGCCAGGATCTCCAGCAAAGCCGTCTTCCCCGCGTGATATCTGGAGTATGGCGAGTGAAGATGCCGTGAGGCCGACAGCAGAGGAGGCACACGAGCTCGACGACCCCGAGACATTCGGCGATGTCGAGACGCATCACCCCGCCGAGCAGTCAAAGCCAAGCGAGCAGCCCCCGATCATTGCCCGCGAGGACAGAGTTCCAACGGTGTCCCTCGATGAAGACCTCGATCGCTCGGATAGCGACAGCTCGTCGGACGGCGATGTGTTTGGCATCGGGGATGACGACATCGGGGACGACATCGTCGAGGCGGGGGCGGTGGAAGTCGACCTGATTGTTGCAGAGCCACTGGACGTACCCGACGTTGTGGCCGATGTTGTCACTACCCCAGAGTCGCTGCCGGTGACGACCACTCGTCTCTCGAACGAAGACGACCAAGAGGACATTCAAACCGGAGAGATCGCCGAGATTGATATCGGAATTGTCGTGGACGCCGACGACGAGTACCAGCTCCGCGACGAAGTGGACGTGGGCAGCGACACGTTCGGAGATGATGACAAGCATCAGGCGGAGGAGGTACCCGACATGGACGGCGTCACGGTCGAAGAGCGAGGTCCGGGCAGTTTGCCGCGAGGCGCGGACGAGGAGGATGCGGACGACGAGGAGGAGATCGATCTCCTAGTCGACGCCAGTCGCGGTAGCAGTGATGGCGTGGATATGAAGACGGAGGAGGACCCAGTCGACGAGGACTCGGAGGCACTCGAGCCCTTGGTGTCTGACCCCGACATCTCGAGCGACGTGGACGTCGTCGCTGCCAGTTCCATGGGCGAGGTCTCCCGGATCAATGACGTCGGCGTGGTCAACTCGGCCAAGGCGAACAAGCCCCCGCTGAACGCCAACCTGGCCAAGTACAAGAAGAAGGGCAAGAGCGCGCGCGGCATGACGAGGCTGCCGGCACTGGCCGAGGCCGAGGCGCTGACCGTCCCGCTGGTCGCGCCGAACGCTGTCAACACGACGGTGCAAGTGCGCGGCCGGCCCAAGCCGAAGCAGACGATGATGGACACGCCGGACGGCGCGACGTACCTGGTCAAGTGGAAGGAGAACCGGAGCATCGGGCTGCAGCTCAAGGAGGTGCGCTTGGGCAAGGGCGTCTTCCCGCTCGTGACGGACGTGTGCCAGGAGCCGTGCTGCGAGGCTTTGAAGCACATTTGCGTCGGCGACGTGATCGTCGAGATCAACGGCAAGAACACGTCGTCCATGGGCGTCAAGAAGACGGTCACGTTCCTCAAGTCGTGCTCCAAGACGACGCTCATGAAGCTGCGCCACGGACCCGCGTATGTGAGTCAGCGAGTCAGCGCGTATATATAGACCCGGCGGATGGCAGGCAGTGCAACCAGGCAGGCAGTGCAACCAGGCAGGCAAGGCAGGCAGTGCAACCAGGCAGGCAAGGCAGGCAAGGCAGGCAAGGACGCGGTGGCTGGCGGCCGTGGCAGTGTGAGTGAGTGCAGTCCAGTGGCGTGCAACGAATAAACAATCTCTCTCTCCATCTTGCGGCGAGTTCCGAACTGATTATTCCCTTGTGTGGCTGACCACCAACTCACTGCAAGCGATTGCACTCGTCCAACTTGATCTGCTTGCTGCTGACTCAGATGCGCACTCTCAACGCATTGAACACTGAGTCAGATCTGATTCAATGAGTCTTGTCTGATGATCCGCTCGGATACATCGGTTCAATGAGCAGCGCACCACGCGAGCGCGTCATGCACCTGCCTCCACGTCAGTCCAGCCGATCTTGCGTTTCACTTGGTATTTGTATGGTGGTTGGATCGTGTTGCGTTTCACTTGCCATTTGTATTCGCCCTTGCTGTTCTCTTATCCAGAGCAAGAGGTGGTTTGACAAACACCAACAGCAAGGCAAGCAACAAACGACCGCAACAAGACAGTTGACGCTTCATGGGACTCGATTCCTCCAGTTCCTCCTGGCCACCCTCCGCACTCCAAACAGCCTGTCATGCGGCCGCGGAGCCTGCCCAACTGACCTAGTGCATCTCGGCGAGCTGCTTCTTGATCTTGCCGATGGCGCGCGCGGGGTTCAGGCCCTTGGGGCACGTGCGCGTGCAGTTCATGATCGTGTGGCACTTGTACAGCTTGAACGTGTCGTCCAGCGCGCGCAGACGCTCCTCCGTCTTGGTGTCGCGCGAGTCCTCGATCCAGCGGAACGCCTGCATGAGCACTGGAGGCAGGAGCAGCAACACATAGACAGCACGACGCGGAGGTTAGAAAGATGCGCCGAGCGCCGCCCAGCAATCAAACTGGACGACGGAGAGATAGATCCCCAGCGCCAAAGGAACGCACCGGCCGGGCCGAGGTACTTGTCCGGGTTCCACCAGTAGCTGGGGCACGACGTGCTGCAGCATGCGCACAGGATGCACTCGTACATGCCGTCGAGCTTCTTGCGGTCCTCCTTCGACTGGAGGTGCTCCACGTTGACGTCCTTGACCTCGTCCGACTGGAGCCACGGCTCGATCGACCGGTACTGGTCGTAGAAGTTGTTGAGGTCCGGCACGAGGTCGCGCACGACGTACATGTGCGGCAGCGGGTAGATCTTGGACACGTCCGCGTTCTTCTTGATCGGGCTCAGGCACGCCAGCGTGTTGCCGCCGTCAATGTTCATGGCGCACGACCCGCAGATGCCCTCGCGGCACGAGCTGCAGACCGATACAGTCAACACAACAGACCACACGTCAGCATCTCGGATCTTACTCGGCGTGAGGTGAAGGCGGAAGCGAACGACGGACGCACCGACGGAACGTCAGCGTCGGGTCCTGCTCGTTCTTGATCTTGAGCAGCGCGTCCAGCACCATGGGTCCGCACCTAACAAACACACACACACACCAAGGTTAGCACTCGAATCAGAGAGCGAACGCCAGCGAATTCCGACGACGTACTCGTCCAGGTCGATCGGGTAGGTCACCTCGTACGGCTTGCCCTTCGCCTCGGGGTCCCAGCGGTAGATCTTGAAGTACTTGATGTTCTGCTCGCGGTCCACCGCCACACACACATCCACCGTTAGTTTGTTGTCCCCCCTTGACCCGTCAATCGTCCGCGATCCGCCGCTTGCCCACCTTCGGCTTGGCCGACTGGGCCTTCAGGTCCGGCACGTACGCCGGCACGGACAGTGCGCGCGCGCCGAGGCTGAGCGCCGGCTTCTTGAGAGCGCGCGCGGTCGAGAGCATCGTGATCGGCTGGCTGGCGAAGGGAAGAACGGACGGGCGGAACTGCAAGAAGGCCGGACGGATCGGCTCACCCTCGGCGCTGGAATCGCGGACTGACCTGCTGGATGAGGGGCCGGCAATGGACGGTCCACTGTGCGGTGGGCTGACCACCGCCGAAAACCACCCTAAAGTTGCAAAACAAGGTGTGTTGGTGCCATTTTAGGGTCGAGGGAACGACCCTTGATGAGGTTTTATCAAAAACCGGTACGTAATGCAAATTTTGTTTTTGCAAAACACGACAAATATGGCTTTGTATTTCTCAGAAAAAGGTATGATTTGGTAGGTTCACCCATCAAAAATCATTGCGGTTTGACGGATTCCGGGGATGCATTTGCGGCGGGTCACTAGGTGTTCCAGATAGAAATGTGGAGCGAATGGATGGAGTGGTGCACGCCATTTAGCCGTTCGCAGCACTTGAAGCTCTTGTTCAAGCATGGACAACCGCGAACTCAAGCGGCAGCTGCAGGTGCGTCTGACGGCGGCGGACCGCGTCTACCGGGCTCTCTAAGGCCACCAACTCGTGTCTGATGCGTGTGGCGCTGCCTGTGCGCTTGTTTGCGGCCACTTGGGGGCTGCAGGCGGCGCGAAATGAGGTCAAACGGTACGCGAGCGTCGCGCTACGAGCACAGCAGGAGCTCGCGCGCGAGCGGCGGCGGCGGTGGAGCACTGAGGGCCGAGGAGGGGACCACAACACCGAAGTCTTAGAGGAAGAAGAGGGCGAGGATCTAAGTGCTGCCTCGGGCAGCAGTGGCGATGAGCGGCCGACCAGCAACTCGGAGGCTCGAGTCAGCCATGCGATGGCTGCGCACGACCAGTGGGCGAGGAAGATCGCCCGCCTGGCCAAATCGGGTCAGCTGCAAGGCGCTAGCAACAGCAAGGAGACGCAAAGGACTAATCAGACGGCCGACGGTCTGGATTGGCACGGTCTCAAGGCGTTTGTCGACGCGCAGCAGGAGCGCATTGACGACTTGACGCGGGAGAACGCGCGACTGCGGGACACGCTCCACGCCCGGCCAACGCGCAGAGAATTGCTGGTATGCATGTTTTCATTACCACTGGCCTGGCGGGCTTTCAACTCACGCTCGTGACTGCATTGCAGGGCTGCCAGCTCGAGATCGAGCGACTTCAACGCGAAGTGCGTCGACTGCGCGATCGCAAGAGCGCAGCCGTCTCCGAGGCGAAGAGCGAGTTGTTCCAGCCACTCGAAGAGCAGCCTGCTGGCGCATCTCGAAGTACTCTAACTGACCGCATCATGGACGACAAGGTACTCCAACTGCTGCACGTCCAGGTCGAGTCGGTCGCCAACCAAGGCGGTGGAAGTTCATCGCATCAGCGCAGCCGATCAACTGCCAACGCGGCCCGATTCCGGCGCTCCTACTTGCGGGAGAACGTCTTCTGCCGGCTGTCGCTCGACCCTGCAGCCCTGTTGTCTGTCGCGTCCACCGAGAGCACGAGCGGCGCCGCCGAGAACTGGGTCGGCATCTTGCGCCGCGTCGGCCGCGTCTGCTCCGAGATCGTCGCCAGCTGCTGCTACGCGCTCGACGTGGAGGATGTGGCCACGCTGCCGCACAGTGTTGAAGTGCTGCAGCGCGCCGCACGCATCACGCCGGTGTACCAAACCTTCGTGGAGAGACTTCAGCAACAACTCCAGCGAGTTGGCAAGGTACGTCGCGTTACCCTTGGATGCCGAATCGTAATTCACGCTCTGTGATTACTGGTGGCTTAGGTGGACGCTACTGCTAACCACCGGAGCTCGAGGAAGCCTGTGGCAGGCCAGGAGCGGGAGCTGGATGAGGTATGCGATGTGCGCTCCGTTTCCATAGCATTCGTGCTGCCGTTCACGACATAACACTCTGCTCGCCATCCCTTCTACCTGCACTCCAGTTGCTGGACACGGTGACGGACGTGCTGGTGGAGCTCGACGCGTGTCGGGAACAGATGAAGCCGCCGGGGTCCAAGGCGCACGACGTGCTGCTCGAGAGCATGCGGCTGCTCCGCGTCAAGCACGTGGACCAGATCGCCCCTCACATCCGCGTGCGTCGCTTCATTGGCTTGATCAACGGGACTGCGATCCCTTCTGACGCCCTTGTTTGTCGTACAGCGCTCGCTCGCCTCCATCCGAGCGGAGCAGGCGTTTGAGCGGGATCTGCGGCTGCTGCTCGGCCTGGACGACTCGGCCACGCGCCAAGAGACGCTAGAGGTGGTGTCCAAGCTTCTCTCTGGGCTCGGGCTCCTTCCCAGCGACACATCTCCTTGGTAGCCATCGGTGACGAGAGCCTCGTAGTCTCGATCCCGCCGTGGCCGTTGATGTGCCTGCATACTTCTCGAAGAATAGCGGCCACTTCGATCGTGGCTCCTTCGATATCAAGGGGATGCGATGGCCTCAGCGGGACCTCCAGGCTTGGAACGAGTCGAACTTGATGAGCGCGAGCAGGCAGAGCAGCGGCGAGAGGGCCAGTATGACGGCGCCAGCAGCCGCAGCACCGCCGAGCACGACACCAAGCAGCGCGAGCCCCAGCGCGAGCACGAACGGCGCGAGCAGCGCGTAGCCCGAGATGCAGAAGCACGAGGTGAAGGCGTGGCGGAACGTCATGCGGCCGTCGGCGGTGCACGGGGTGAAGAAGCAGCAGAGGATGCAGGCCACGACGGCCAGCACGAGCGCCGGCGGGCCGAAGATGACGAAGAACCCGAGCCGGAGCACGGTCTGCACCACCTTCTCGGTCCGGCTTTGGAGCTCCAATTCTGCCATTTGGTTGCCTGCGCACCCTCGGACATTCCACCACTGGCACGGGGATCACAAGCGCCGTCAGATCATTATTACAGTGGCGAGGTACGCGAGAGAGGAGCTCACCTGGAAGTGCTCTGGGAAGACATTGTCGTCAATGACGGCGAGGCAGATCCAGCAGAAGGAGGTCCCGCAGACGACGCACTTCATCTGGTTGCAGCCGCCCGTCTTCTCGACGTGGTTCTGGCACCCGGGGCAGTTCTTGGCGATCTCGCTAATGAGCGCGTGGTTGAGCTTCTCGATGGCCAGCATCTTCTGGTCGTACTCGGCGCACGACCGGCCCTCGTGCGCGTTGCTGTGCAGGAAGCAGAACTCGCGGCCGCAGCTCGTGCACGTGCTCGCAGGCGCATCCGGCCCGGCGCACAGCTGCGAGCAGTCGCAGAACGGGCACTGCCGCGCTAGCTCGTGCTCCTTGTTGAACTTGAACTTTGTATACTTGCGCCACGCGTCGTCCGACACGACGGCACGGATGTCGTCCGGCGAGATCGCGGCCGAGCACGCGGAGCCCTGACCCTCGTCCTTGGGCTGGAAGAAGCACGTCGGGTACACCTGCGCCTCGCCGATCTTGAACTCGAGGTAGTTCTGCAGACACGCGCGGCAGAAGGCGTGCTGGCAGTTGGTCAGCGCCACCGACGTCGCCACGGGAGCAAAGTCAAAGCAGATCTGGCACAGGAACGTCTCCTCCATCGACAGCCCCAGGTAGCTCACGAACGAGCGCAGCAAACTCGGCACCGACTGGCGCAGCCCGCGGCCGCTGTCGGTCGGCGTTGGCGACTCGCTCTCCAGTGCCCGTTGGCCCCGGGACGACGCCGTGGTCGCCGCCGCGAACGCCTCGCCTTCTCGCTCGTGCTCACTGCTAGGGTCGAATGGACCTGAGTCCGGCGCCTCGTCCTCCTCGTGAATGTCGAGCGCCACGCTCATGTTGATCAGTGGCGAGCTATCGCGCTCACTCAGTGGTGTGGAGCCCAGCAGCGCCGCGGACGCGCGCCGCAGCATACGCGCGAGGCTAGTCCACGCGTCCTCGTCGTCGTCCTCCTCCTCAGCCTCACCGCCGCTGCGCCGCTCCGTCTCCATCATCGGGATGGATCCGCGATCCGCGGCCGAGCCGCGCTTCTCCTCCTCGTCCGCGCCAAACTCCACGTCGACTCGTCTCCGTTCGCCCTCCGCCTTCTCCTCCCCCTCGCTCTCCTCTGTTGGCAGTCGCGCGATCTCAGCCTCGACCTCAGCCAGTAGACGCGTCGGTGTACCGACCCAGCGCTCGGGGGCCAGCTGCTGCCGCCGCCGGAGCTGGTGCAGCCGCCAGATCCACGCAGTTCGCTCGCGCTCGCCCGAGAATGCCTCCTTGGAGCGCAGAAGCGCGCGTAGTCGAGTCAGGTACGCGTGCGGCGCACCGTCGGCACCCGCGTCCTCCTCCTCCTCGGGCTCCATGGTTGCACACAACTGTTGGCACGCAGCGGACGCTACTCACGGACGATTCGAAGTGCCCTTCAAGGCTTGCGAGCTAGTCGCAGCAGCTGGCGTCGCACGCCCAAGAGGCGTCGACTTCCACACTGTGCCCTCGAGGTGAAAGCTGAACCAATTGGAGCGATGTGGTACACACGACAAATATATTTATATTAGTATTATATCGAATCCAATCAATATTTTGGAATAAATTAAATGATACTTTATTGTACGTGGTGTCAAGTTTGACGTAAAAACACGCTCTAATTAACAAAGACGCCGCGAGGTGGATTCGGGAAGCCGTCAAGAAACAGAGAGACACGTGTTGTTTCATGCACATGCAGGTGGTTAGAGGCCCGTATCCATGAAGGCGCTGCCACCACCAACGGCAGATGAAGTTGGTGCACACAATTCCAAGATCCAAAAAGAATGGTGACGTGCCACTATGAAAATCCTTGTCTAATTCAATACCAGATGCCATAAATGCTACTTAGTGTAACAAGACACTGTATTTCTGTATGCGGGGCAACCTTGTATATCAAGGTCTAACATTGCAAATTAACAGCAAAAATTAGGATGTAACTGCGAAATATATTGTCGAGCACGAAGGTGTCGACGATTCCAGCAAATCTCGTAAAGTGGCTGTTTTTGAGCGCATTGCACTCCATGACGGCTAAGGCTATCACCACGAAAGACCCACCAATGTGATCACAAGATAAAGGAGAGTCTCTCTACATATCAGCCATTGCGTCAAGTATCCGCCATCAGCTCACATTTTGGGGATCTGCACTTGCGTCGCCCCGTCAAGATAAAAACACATTATCTGAGAACCATATATTATAATATTAAAAAAATTGTGCTAATGTTGTGGTAACATAGTCTATCAATGGCTGAACACAAGTTCTTCCTCTGTCCCACGAAGATATGACGGTTTGCCGCAGCACCGCATAGCTTTTTGATCATATTTTTTTTAGGCGGGAATGGTATGTGAGTAAAGCGGGAGTCGTGCGCTACAACCTCATATTTTTGTTTTCGATATGAGGCCAGTTTGAATGCGAAAACGCGGGAAACCTGACACCATTTTTACATTGTAGAAGCTTTTTTGTCGCAACTCCATCAAAAATTGGCGATATTACTAACAAATCGGATGCGTGCATTCAGGTTTACACGGTGAACAGGAAGCAAGCAATCATGATTGAAAACGCCGCAATCCACACAGTAACTTTATACACCAATGGTCGAGTTTTTTTTAATATTGGCTAATCATAGTCCACTATTTGTGCCTTATGACATTAATATAACCTAAACCGTCATGTTTTCGTGGGACAGATGAAGCAGTTGGTAGCGTTGTCGATGACCAACTGTAACGGGACTAGAACCGCGTCACGTTGACCTGCGCTGAGTACAGAGGAAGCGAGACACTTGTGTTGAACAAGGGAAAAGAGACTCTGAATTTGGATTAGGCAAGGGTGCGATCCCTAAAGCGCCGTGGACCACTCACGAGGGGGAGGCTCGTTATAGGTCAAAAGGACAGGCTAATAGCCAATATCTGGTTAGACAGCACTCCATGGAATACAGTTCTTGGTTCACAAATTCGTCTTAGACCTTACCATAACCACAGTACGATTGGATTGAACCCAATTAAAAATCTTGAAAATAGCATTTCAGAATATTTTACTGATTAGCAAATAAAAATATGTAAATAAAACGCAATATATATTTACTGACATTTAAATATTTCATAATATTTCAAGAGGGTTTTGAATTATCCTATTCGCGATCATTGGGTCCTTTTATAGCCATATCACACCAATTTTAAATGGGGATTCGAATAGGGGAGTGTAAATGAGATGAACTGGAGGAGAGGGCTCGTCGTCGAGCCGTCGCTTCTGATCTTGGACAGCCTGCGCGTTCACAAGAAGGCCGCAGTCGCGGATGCACTCGCGTGCGCGGGCACAGCAGTCCACTTCGTACCCGGGGGGTGCACTGGAGTCGCGCAGCCACTCGATGTCGGCGTCATGGGCCCTGTAAAGCAGCACCTGCGGCGGCTCCAGACGGAGCGTCAACCCGGACGCCCCCAGAAGACGACAGCCGCTCAGCGGCGTCGTGACGTCTTTGAGCGCTCTTTGGACGCGGTAAGACTCATCAGCACCACCACCGTTGTGAACGCCTTTGGTAGAGCGGGTCCGTTCCGCCCTCATGGGCCGTCCAACTGCTCTCGTGTCTAGTGTCCGAAATAAATTGTCACAGTAGTGTGCGAGTTTCAGTACTTAACAAAGTTTGTCCGGGTTAAATGGTCGCATTCAAAATGAAATGGACAGCACTTCGCCTCGTTTTGCCATCGTTTTTCGGTCCCATTGCGTCTTCGTTTAGCGCTCGACGCGCTTGCTGTGGAGGGTGCTGGTGTACTGCTGTCTTCTTCTATCATCCACACGTCGTGTCAGCACCACAAATGCCTCCGATTGCCGACATTAGAGGGCGACAGACGCGCGGAAAGAGCTGCTATCGTACATTCCTGCAGCAGATACCACGGCACGAGGGGACAGACACGGCGTGAGCACAACGTGTCCACGCCCCCTGCACCTCTACTGCGTGTGCCGCTTACCAACGGCCGGGGCGAGAGCGAGGAGGAACCGCGGCGGTTGCTTCAATTGCTGCGCGCTCGCTCGCGGCTGAGCTGCAGCCGCCGACTCCGTTGCGTTGGTCGAAAGCGTCAATTCAATTCCTACCTTGTTTTGTGAATGTCGTTTCTCATCTGAACGTGACGTTTTTATGCCACGCGCCCCCTCAAATGATTGGCCGCTTCTTTGAATAGACGGCCTTCTGAACGCTCCATCTTTCCAGACGCCCTATTTATCCGATTTTTCAGGTACTGGACCAGTGAAGGTCAATGGCATCCCCGGCAAAAGTGATCAGCGTATGAGAAGATATGTTCGAGGACGAGGAAGGTACGACAGTCCACGAAAGCCTCACATTTGGATACAAGATTCAACCAGGACTGAAACGAGACTAGTTGATTTGAATCGGACACGGTCATGTCAACACGCACGAGTGCAATCACAGAGTGTGGATGTGATGAAGAGATCATGTATTACCACTCATAAGCTCACATTCATGCTCGCTGCTCGATACCACTCCCTAGCGGAATCGATCTCACACAGCTACTTCGACTCGGTGTCGCCCCTGGTCTTCGTCTTAGTCGGTCACCTGCTCCTTGTCGGCCTTCCTGTCGCCCTTGGTATCGGTCTTCTCCTTTCTCTGCGCGTCTACGGTGGTGCTGTCGCTATTGCTCTCGGTCTTCTCCTCGCTCTGGGCGTCCATGTCGGCGTTGCTGGTCTTCGCGCGGCTGTGCACCTTCACGCTATCGCTCTCAGCCTTCCTCTCAGCCTTGGATTCTGCATCACCAGGCGAGTCTGGGTGGGTGGGTGGGTGGGTGGGGGGGGCTGCAGCAACAGCACCTGACCCCGTGTCGCGGGTCGACAGGAAATGGCCAGTCATCACGTAATACAACAGCTGAAATCGCCGAGCGGTCAGCGCGTTGCCGCTCATCTGCCTCTCGGCGCCTGAGACCACCCAGCGTGGATGAACTGCCACCCGACGAAGACCCCGCAGCTATACATGTCGTGCTGCACAGGGTTGTTTTGGGCCACCACGTCGAATATCGCGCAGATCTTGGATCTGGATGCCCTTCGCGATGTCTTCAAGCGCGTTCATGTAGGCCGCACGATTGAGCGGATCGTAGAAGAAGATGCCCTTGGTATCCGTCTTGATCACCACGCCACACCAGTGCGCGTCTTAGAAGTTGACCAGGATAAAAATACTCTGGACGCCCGCCTCCTCGACTTGACCTTGAACGCGCGACACGAAATCAGCATCAAGCACTCGTGGCTCCGCAGCCCGCGTACGCGCTTTGCGTGGGACATCTGTCACAACTCCTCCATAACGAGTGGACGGGACGTCGTGGATCAGTCGCTCGCATAGAGCTCGGAGACACGCGTCAGAGAGCCACGTGGCGTGCACTTGTACAACATGGCGATAATGTTGCCGGGGCAGCTATCCAGACCGCTGATATGTGTGTACGGGCAGGTCTTCATCACGAGGCCCGCCACTTCCTCTGCGATCGCGTGCCACTATGCAGGCAGCACAGGCAACGCGGACTCGAGCAGCCACTTGTGGAGGTCAGTGCCGAGCTGTACTGCGGTCCTCAGGTTCTCGATGCGCTTGAAAGTCTCGACTTGCTCGCGCGAGAATGAGCCGATGTCCTTGATCTGGGCCACATCCGACGATTGCCCTTGCTTTGACGTATCCCCGTCAACAACCACAGCGGTCGCTTTGGTGTTGGCACGCAGGAAGGCCGACAGGCACGAGTTCAGCAGCTTGGGAGGCAGGATACAGAATGCATCCAGGATCAGCACAGGATTCTTCGTGGACTTGTACGTGGGCTTCTTGGACTCGGCCGAGGCGAACTTGACCATGACCCCAGACAGTCGCCGCGCAGCCACAGTCAGTCCTGGCTTCTCACTCTCCAGCGCGTCGGCGAGCGCACGGAGCGACTGTGACCCTGCGACCTGCCGCCCTGACTTGCTGGCCTGGTACCAGACACGGTCCGCACCTTCTGACGCCACGGTCTTTGCGCGCTACTTTTGCGGCCTGCCGGGACCACGGGCCTTCGGGTTGAACTTGATCTTGGCCTTTGACGATCCCTTCGCGTCGTCACTGCTCCAGTCCTCATCCTCCGCTCCAACTGGGGACGCTCGTGGAACAGGTGCGCTTGTCTCGCTCTTCTCTGACTTGAAGTCGACGATCTGCTCCGGTGTCGTCAGCGAGGACACGCCTTCAGCAGCGGGCGAGTTCGGACCGTGCGTAACGAACACAGAAGTGTCGCCAGCCGACATATTCTCGACAGCACTCACAATCTCTGACCACAGACTGTGTGTCTGCGATGCAGGGAGCCCCAAGATGACACCTGCAGTGTCGCCTGTCGTATCCTTGCTCTGGTGGATGAGCCACTACTGGTCGAGGACGTGCTTGAGGCTGAAAGGCAACTCAACGACGTCGGTGATGTCCACGAGCTCGTTCGCAATCAAGTGAGTCGCTCGGACTGCTTCGCGGTAGCGCTCCTCGTGCGTCCTAGCACACTAGTGCGGTCGAATTGCTTCCTCTTTGTCGAACACATGGTACTCGAACTGCCGCACGCGAGTGAGATCGGTCGCAGGGGTCGTCCGCCTGTATTCATGGCAGAATCCTGGTTACAACTTGAACAAGATTGCATACAGGATCAACGACAAACGTACCGCTCATCGATGCGGGTCAGGGGGATGACCGAGCCTGGGACGTTGTGGCGCTTGCGGTACGCCACTGCGTGACGGCACGGCAGCTGCATGGTCAGTGCGAACTCGCTCTCTCAGCGCAATCCGTCAACGCGAGCCGGTATGTGCTGAGGCGGCCGCGGACGACCACTGTGTCTACGCCATCCGGTGCTGGATCGAACTGATACTCGTCCACCTGGAGCAACCCGAGCGAGTACTGCGGCGCGATCTCGTCCGCGACGAAGTGCGTCGGGAAGCGCAAGACGGCCGCCAGCTCCCCGTCGAATCCAGCGTTAACGTCGCGCCTGTCCCGGAGTAGACGGTATTTGTACTCCTTGGCGGCGAGCCGGTCCGAACGCAAGCATCTCCTTGATGCACTCCGCCATCGACTTGGTGCCGTCGACGCCTACCTCGATCTTGCCGAAGTAACTATCCAAGCAGTTGTTGGTATTGCTTTTAAAGTGCGGGAAGCCTGCGCGCTTGAACTTGACCCACATGTCTTGACACGAGTGCCAATTCCGCTCGAAGTAGTCGAAGAAGCCCTCCAGCCCCATACGACCACAGATTCCGCGAAGTGACGAACAACTAGCCTCGTACACGTCCTCGCCGGTCGCGCACTCATACGTTTGTTTGGAGTCGACAAGAGCCCGCGGTCGTTCACGAGAGGCTGTCTTCCTTCTCCTTGGGTGCTGATGTCGTCGCTGTCAGCACACTCGCCAAATTAAGTGCCGCTTGTGCATACATCGCTCACGCGTAGTCCTCTTATTCTCACCCTCACCTCGCTCGTGACTAGTACCGTGGCGGCGTGACGCTGAACCAGCCAGCGACCGTCAACGTTCAGTACGCCTGGTCAGCATATTTTTAGCCAATCAGCCCTCGGTTTCAATGTTGCTACGTACTGATCGGTTGATATCCCGTTTATTATCCAAAGAAACATCCGGTTTATGGCTAGATCAGTAGCCCAACTACTTTTCAGCCTATCACAATCTGTTCATGAAGTGCACATACTGTTTTAGTTTGTCAAACAGAATGTGATATCATCGCCGTCGGCTGCCACTTGCTTTCAGTATGGCACGACTTGTGACCTTCCGTTCAAGATGCCTCGCCTCCGCGAGCCGCCTCGGCGCCAGGCAGCCGTCTACATGCTGACGCCGTGTGTGGAGAACACCAGTGAGGAGGAGGAGGAGAAGGGGGATGAAGCTGCGGCGGCGGACGCGAGGTCCAGCACGTACGAGAGCGAGGTGGTCCAGGACGATGAGCTCGAGGAAAAGACGAGCGAGGTGATTGTGGACAGCTCCAGCTTGGAGGCGAGCGGGCCAGTGGACTGGGCGTGGCAGAAAACCTACATTGGTTACGCGCTCACTCCATGGCGGCGCATCCAAGAGCAGAACGGCGAGCGTGGCAACTGTGGTGCGGAGGCGGTCGCTGAGTTTCGCCCTTTGCGAATGCTGCTCCTCGTCGTTGGCTTTCAAGAACCGCCCGATGCGAAAACGCCAGGCGGAGCACGAGCAAACTACTGTGAGTATGGACTCGTCGATTTTGACCGATTGGATGTGCTAACTTGTACTTATGTATGTGTTTGACGCAGTCGAGCAGATGTGGAAGCGCTCGGATGAAGAAGACCTCGAGCTCGACGTCGACACCAAGATCCAAGAGCTCTTCGACATCATGCGTCTGCCGACGTGGCGCCACCCGCCGCGCCTCAGCATTATCTGTCTCTATCACGACGCGTTTGACGCAGTCGTCGCGGAGCGGCGGCGTAGACGCTCCCGTTCTCGTCGCGCGTGGCTGCCGCCTGTCGGCTACCAGTCCCTGAACGACTGGGACCTCCGCCTGGACAACATCGTCTGGGCGGAAGATACCGCAGACGATGCTGACGACCAAGGCGAGGGAGAACGTTACGCCCAAGGCGACGGTGCCGCCACGGCGGGCCACGATGACAGTGAACAGTACGGTGTCAACAGTGATTCCCTTATCTTCGACGCCTTCACGGGTGCCGACGGCGTCAATGACGAGCGCGCAGACGACGGATTTGGCGGCGACGATGAGCGCGCGGGAGAAGGCGGTGACGGCGACGACGAGCGCGCGGGTGAAGGTGGTGGTGTCGCCGGTGCAGCCACCCGTCACCGTGTCTACCAGCGAGAGTATCGCTCGCGGAAGAAGGCGCGGAACGCGAATCTCGAGACGACTGTCCGCCACCTCACTGCCGAGGTGGACACGCTGGCGAGCTGGCGCGACGATGTCGTGCTCATGCGCAGTGTGGACGTGCTGGCAGTAGCTGAAGGAGCGGCGGTCGCCATCGACGCTGGCACCGCTGGCACCGGAGAAGAAGAAGGAGCGACAAGCGAGGCAGCGGGCAGCACCAACTCCGAAACGGCTGACCCGGACCCGAGGCTTCGCCTCGCCTTCGTTCTTGACTGACCTGCCTGGTCGTCAAGCTGCTCATCTTGCTGCTCGTGGAGGTCATCGTCATGCAGGGCTTTTGCCACGCACACCCTGTTCATTCACTGAGAGCACGTGCAGCACAGTGTTAGTCCACCGGTAACCTGAATTTGCTCGCCAACACGACGTCATTGGTGGGACTGTCCAAAACTCTCTCTCGTCATCGTCTCTCGTCATGGGCGGTTTCTTTCCATTGTTGCCTGAAAGGGCGCGCCTTGGAGCTATTTCCGGCCTCAACACCTCAACACCGGGCAGTTTTGCTCCCAGCCGCCGTTCATTCCACTCGCGGCCTCGCCCAGTCCACCCAGCCTGCCTGCTTCCCTGTAGCTCTCAGCTCTCAGCCTCGCGACTCGCGACTCGCGCGTTGCGATGGACTCGCTGTACGTAGCGTGGCAGCTCACGGCTCTCGGCTCGTCGCTGCTCGCGGGCGGCGGCATGTGCTACTTCTTCTACAAGTACCCTCGCGCTCGCGTCCACCCTGGCCCGGTGCTCATGTGCATCCTCGTGAGCCTGACGGTCACGAACGCGACGCGCGTGGCGCTGCTGACACTGCAAGGCAGCGACAGCGACAACGAGTCGGACAGCTTGAGACCTGGGACGCTGAGCGACATCGCCAACCTGGAGCTGTCTGGCCGCGTGGACGAGCCCATGCGTGCGTACATCCCGTTCTTCTTCTGGTGCAGCTACTTCTTCTACACGTCGGCGACGCTGTGGTACCTCATGCTGGCGCTCGACCTCATCTTCTCGCTGTCCAACCCGTTCCTGCCCTTCAACGCCGACAACGTCAAGCACCACGTGTACGCGTGGCCGGCCTCGCTGCTCTGGTGCGCCATCTTCCGCTACGTGTTTGAGAACGCGAGCGGCGAGCAGTCAGTGCACGTGCTGCTCTACTACAACCTGCCTGCGTACGCCGTACTGCTGTATGTCACTGGCGCGCTCGTGCTGGCCTGGCGTCGCTCCCGCCGGCTTGAGACCCACGCGCATGAGACGACGCGCATGATGGCCAAGCTCATCCTGCCCTACCTCGCGCTCTTCGCCATGGACGTGAGCGTCACCATCATCCTATATGTCGCCGAGGTGGCCATGGGGAACCAGACGGCCACGTCCAGCGCGCTGGACCAGCTCGCGCTAGTCATCGAGATGCTCGGCGTGTTCGTGCTCTTCTGCCGCGACGCGGGCGTCTTCAGCGCCATGCACAGCGACAGCGACAGCAGAGCGAGCGTTGTCAACCTCCACATGCAACGAGCGAGTGCCTTCAACACGCAGCAACTACAGCAGATCCAGCTGCAGTCGACGCCGCCTCCGCCTAGCTCGGGAGAGCCGACGGGTAAGATCGACGTGCCCAACAAGCTGCGCATGGACGTGATGAAGTACATGTCGATGGGCATCCAGGAGTCGATTCGTCAGGCTCGGATCGCAGAGGAGGACGCGTGCGCGCGCTGTGTGAGCCGGCCGACGTCGGCCACAGACCCGAGCGGGTTCCGAGCGACCGACACGTCGGGCGACGTGCAGTTCGACGACTACAACCAGGTCAAGTCCTTCGGCGTGCTCGTGTTCGGCCAGAAGGGCCACAACAGCGTGCTGTCCTTCCGCGACTGCGCGCCTAAGGTCTTTGCGAGCATCCGAGACCACTTCCACATCGACTGGGAGTCGTACCTCGAGTCGTTCGACCCGGCCAAGATCCTGAGCGAGCACGGGTCGGAGGGCAAGAGCGGCAACATCTTCTACTTTACAGGTGGGTTTCTGTCTGTCTGGACATCCAGCGAGCCGTCTAGGTTCTAACTCGCTTGCTACTGCCAGCCAACAAACAGTTCATGGTCAAGAGCGTGCCCAAGGAGGAGTTCGACACGCTCCGAGCCATCCTGTACGTTGTCACTAATGCTAGACCGTACCTGTCATAGTGCGGACACTGACAAGTCGTCATGGCAGGCCGCACTACCACCGGTACCTGTTGTCGAACCCTCAGACAATGCTGTGCCGGTACTTTGGGTGCCACAGCATCTCGTTGCCGATCGGGACGCGCCGCATGTACTTTGTCGTGATGCAGAACCTGTTCAACGAGGGGCCGGTGGACCAGCGGTTCGACTTGAAGGGCAACCTGGACCAGCGGCAGGCCGTGACGGCGAGCCAGGTGGAGAACCTGATCCAAAAGACACGCGACCAGCAGCCCATCAGCCAGCTGATGCTCGACATTGACTTCCGCAAGCTTAGTGCGGGCATCTCGCTGTCGTACCCGAGCGCGGCGCTGGTCCAGGGCCAGCTGTGCGACGACGTCGTGTTCCTCGCGAGCCGCGGGATCATCGACTATAGCATCTTGCTGGGCGTCTCGTATCTCAAGAGCGGCGAGCGGCTCCCGTCCATGGCGGCGCAGAGCCAGGGGATCTACTCGAACGACTTGGACAAGATGTACTACGTGGGCATCGTCGACATGCTGCAGCGCTACAACTGGCGCTGGACACTGCAGCGCTGGCTGCTCGGCGTGCTGCTCTGCAAGGACACGCACGACGTGAGCGCCGTGCCGCCAGAGGAGTACGGCACGCGGCTCACGACGTTCGTGCGCTCGCGGTTGTTCGACATCCAGGGCAGTGGCAATGAAGGCGACCACTTCTCGACGCCGCACAGCAGCAGCAGCAACGCGCCAGGCAGCCAAAAGCTCCAGCAGAAGCCGTACACGGCCGTGGGCATCGATATGGACCCTCGCGCGTCCAGCGAGGCCGCGAGGGAGCTGTCCATGTCGTCGCTCGACAGCCAGAGCCTGCTGTTCGCCTCGGTCTCGTCGTCGCCCTCGGTCGCGTACTCGTCGAGCGAGAGCCCGATGTCGCGCCGGACGTCGGAAGGCGCGCGGTCGTCTACATTCTTCGTCTGACGACTTGCGACGACTCCGTAGTGAGTACGCCGTGGTGTCTGTCCTCTATCGCGGGCAAACCCTTGCACCCTCGACCAATGCATTTGTGAGCCTGTACGATACAAAAAAGGAGGAATGGGTACATTCCATTCTGGGTAAATGGGTTCAGCTTTTTAGGTGCGGTCGAACTTATCAAGTTGATTCATTAGGTGCGGGTGTTCTTCTTTTGCTGGAGTTCACGCGAACTGGATTAGGTTCGCACTGTGGGGCTTTGGGCGACTCAAGTGCAAGCAACATGGATGAGGATGGAGGTAAGGACGCGGCCGGCGACGACGGCGCTGCGGCGCACACCCCGCGGCTCGCTCCACCGCGACACGCTCGACATCATGCTCGCCAGCTTGTTGGCGCTCTCGCGCGTGCTTGCGGTGCTGTGTGGTCTGGTAATGACGCCGGTATCTAACAATGCGCGTCGCTTGTGGTCGGACGAGTAGTGGCGACAGGGTATGCGTGGGAGGGCTCGCTTGAGCGCAGCTGGGACGAGATCGAGGAGGACGAGACGGGCAACCTCAAGATCAACGTGGCGGCCAAGAAGCAGCAGCGCCAGCGGTGCGTCCGGAACCGTCATACTCTTCTCTAAAGCGACAGGAAGGGGCGAGACTCACCTCGTCTTGTGTGGCTAGCCGCCTGGAGATCGCGCGCAACGTGCGCAAGGGCCTGATCCGCTACGTGTACGTGGTGCTGGACCTGTCGCGGGGCATGGCGAGCAAGGACTGGAAACCGCACCGGCTGGCGTGCGTGAGCGACGTGCTGCAGCAGTTCGTAAAGGACTACTTCGACCAGAACCCGATCTCGCAAATGGGCGTGATCGGCATCAAGGGCATGAAGTCGGATAAGCTGAGCGAGTTGTCGGGCAACCCGAAGACGCACATAGAGCGCATCAAGGACGCGCTGGCCGTGGACAAGGAGCCGTCGCTGCAGAACGCGCTCGAGATCGCGCGCAGCTCGCTCAAGACGGTGCCCGCGTACGGCAGCCGCGAGGTCGTCGTCGTCTACGGGAGCCTGGTGACAGCGGACCCTGGCGACATTTTCCAGACGCTCGCGGCGCTCAAGCGCGAGGGCATCCGCGTGTCGTTCATCGGCATGGGCGCCGAGATGCACCTACTGCGCCGGATCGCCGACGAGACCGAGGGTACGTACCATGTGGCCATGGACAGCGCGCACTTGCGCCACTTGATGACGGCGTTCACGTTCCCGAGCCCGACGGTGGCCACGGCGGCATCCAAGTTCGCCACGCTGGTCGAGATGGGCTTCCCGCAGCGCCGCACCGGCGCGCTGTCGCTCTGCACGTGCCACCAGGCGTTCACGACGGTCGGCTACCTGTGTCCGCGCTGCAAGTCCAAGAGCTGCGACCTGCCAACCACGTGCCAGGTCTGCAGCCTGCCGCTCGTGTCGTCGCCGCACCTCGCGCGCTCGTATCACCACCTGTTCCCCGTGGCCAAGTTCGCCAGGAAAGAGCTGGTGGACGGGTCCTCGCTGGTGAACAGCAAGTGCTTCGGTTGTTTGCTGCCGCTGGCGATGGACGCTGAAGGCGCCGCGTACGCGTGCGGAGAGTGCAGCAACACGTTCTGCAGCGAGTGCGACGTGTACATCCACGACTCGCTGCACAACTGCCCCGGCTGCTGTTGATTGGGGTTTTCCCAGCGCTGGCTGCTGCTGTAGTCGCGGACCGAGCAGTAGAGGTAGTGATCGCAGCCCATCAAGATACGTTGGCGTTGATGGCAACTTGAAGGGAACAGTGCGGTCCGGATGAAATGGTGCACTTGACTCCATAACATGCCACAATATCACACGTTTTTCGGGACAAAGGATTTGTGTCCAGCTAAAAGAGTCCCCGTAAGAAGGTAACATTTTGACACAGGTCCGTTACAATCGGACAAACTGGGTGTCACTGGTTGTTGGTTTGTTGTCCGAATTTCGTCGGTGTCAAGCAGTCCATGACGTCGGTGAGGCTTTGAGAATTCAATACAGAGCTTCCCCTCACAAACAGATCGCTAACCAAACACAAGCTGCGGATTTGGTACCATCTCAGAAACGACCAAGAGGTGCAATGCGGCAACGCGCGTCTCTTGGCACCGATTTCATCATCGCTGGTCCGGAGATGAGGTCAATACGTTTCAATATAAGAGTTTGTATGCCTCCACGACCATCAGCTCGCCATTCGCTTGATGTCATCTTGCCACGCGCGACTCGCCTCGATGGGATGATCTCAGGCCGCCCAGCAATAGCCCGGGCCTCCTCTTCCATGCACGAGCAGCTAGCGGTCCGTCATTTCCGCATCGCCCGCATACGAAGCGCATCGCCTTCTCCTCCCGCTACACTTCAGCCCGCTGCTCCAAGCTCAAGATGATGCTCGCGGTCGAGGCTCCAACCGTAGCCGAGAGGAGTCCGTGCTCACTGCACGAAGCGGTCAAGACGCTCGACCTCTCGTCGTCCACGTCGTCCACTGAGACGGACTCGAGCACTGAAGACGACGACGACGAGCCCGAGTTTGAGGTCTCCTGGACCCACGAGGTGCTCGAGCCTTCGCCTACCAGCAAACCTGAGCTCCCACCGATCGAGATCTCCTTCTCGGCGTCCGGCGGCGCGTTCGTGTACCAGATGGGCGTGGCCGCGTACCTTCAGGACCACCTGGACCTGTCTTCCTGCCACTTCTCGGGCTGCTCGGGCGGTTCATGGGCCGCTACACTGCTCGCGTCCGGTACTTCCGTGCACAAGGCGTGGGATGTCATCAGGCAGACGCAGAGTCGACTGGTGCAGAACCCGCGCTGGTACTCTGGCTACGGCCGCTACTCGGGCATCATCGCCGAGACCATCACGGAGCTGTGGCGCGACGACCCGGCCGTCTTCCAGCGCGTTGCCGACCGGCATTTGTCGATCGCCGTGACGCGGTTCCCGTCTTTCACGCCGGAGAAACACACGACCTGGGAGAGTCTCGAGGACCTGACGACGTCGATTTTGGCCTCGTGCCTCATCCCGTTCGCGCTTACGGGCAAGCCGTGCATCTCGCACCGCGGCGCGTGGTACATTGACGGCTGCGTGACCAACTTCAAGGGCGTCAAGAGCGACGGATACTCGACGCTCAAGGACGTCACGTACCACGCAGCGCAGCTCGCGCTCCAGTCGGTGCGCGCAGCCTCTTCAGCTGTTGTTCAGACTGTACTGCCCTCCTCACTGGGCAAGTACGTCGCTAGCCGCCTGCACCGCGCTGTGCCGACGTTGCCGAGTCCGCATGAAGCAGTCGCTCCGCCGAGTGACTCGGCCTTTGACACGCCGCGCGCGCTCATCATCACGCCGTACACGTGGCGCTCGCAGAACGTCACGGCCTACCACCTGTCTGTCAACGTGGACGCGCATCAGCAGCGCTTCGACGAGGGCTACGCCGACGCGCGCGCGCACCACGACGAGCTGCTCGCGCTGCTTGGCGCCGCCGTCACCAAGTGAAGCCCAAGAAGCTCACCTATTTACCTCCCTAAATACATGACTCTGTTTGCTTATAACAATCAGTTGTAGTCGGAATAATCACAATCGTTCATACAATGTCGTAGCAATTAATATTTTATTCAATATTGCAATGTGTCACTATATATCGAAAAGTCGCACTTATACGGGATCTCCCTGCACGTACACTCTTGTAGAGGGAGGTTAGGTTTCCCCTCGTCACCTCAGAAAAGCCGACAAGGCACACACTTGAAGCGGCTGGGAAGCATGCCGCCGGACTGGGTGACGGACGCGGCGGCCGCGCTCTGGCGCTGGGGCGGGCAGCGGGAGACGCTGCTTCTATTAGAACAGGCGCTGCTGGTGCTCTCGTCCTCCGTCTCGTTCGCGGGCTGCGTGCTCATCCTGGCCACGTGGAAGCGAGTGGCGGCGCCAAACTACCTGAGTCGCCGCATCATCACGTCGCTCGGGCTCTCGGGGCTCTTCACGGCCTTCGGCTTCTTCCTGTACGACTCCAGTCGGCCCCTCGCTCCTCGCTATCTCCTAGTTGTTCACTAACCGGTTGTATGCATACGACGCCAGCTCCGTGGCCGTGAACGGTCTGGGCGACAACTACGCGCGGAGAGAAGGCCTGTGCTACCTGCAAGCGCTGACGCTGCAGTACTTTTACCTGGCGTCGTACCTCTGGACGGGCTGCTTCGCCTTTCACCTGTTCCAGATCATCGTGCGCCGCAACGAGTACCCCGAGAAGCTGCTCTGGATCTACCGCGCCGTCGCCTGGGGTCTCCCAGGCCTCGAGCTTGCCTTTCTCATACTGCGCCAGCTCACTGGTCACATAGGCGTCGGACCTGCTGACCGCCGCTGGTGCTGGATCGCCGTCCACGAGCCTCTGGATCACCATCAAGCGCCTAGTATCGACGCTGACCCAGCTATGTGGCAGATCGCCGGGGCGAGACAGCAGATGCTGCTCTTCTACGCACCGATCGCGGCCGTGTTCGTCTTTAATGCGGTCGTGTACCGCCGCATCCTGCGCTTCCTGGCGGCCGACCCGATGGCCACGCGTCTGCGGCACAAGGTGGCGCTCTACCTCGGCATCTTCTTCCTGTGCTCCGTCTGGGGAGCGGCCAACCGCGTCGTGCAGTTGTCACGCGCCAACCACACGCCCAACGCCTTCCTCACGCTCATGGAGTGCGTCTGCGACCCGCTGCAGCCGCTGCTCAACGCGCTGGCCTACGGCATCAACAAGCGCTCGCTCGACGCCTACCGCGCGCGGATCTGCGGCTCCTTGGCGGGTCCCGCGGCCTCGTCAGGCTCACGCTGGACCGCATGGATGTACTCGTCGCTGGCGTCGAGCGACGACGAGGAGGACGAGGAGGAAGACTTGGGCCTGGCCGCAGATCTGCTGAGCAACGACCAGCTGTCTCCTATTGTGGCGGACGCTGCTAGGGTGGACGGCGGTGGGGGCTTTGCGCTGCATCACGAGCTGCTGGACCACGAGTTCGCGCAGTACTTTGAGGCTCCAAGACGCAATAGCGGCCGGATGAAGCGGCCTCGATAGACACCGGCCGGTATTTAGCACGTCCGTAGCAGGAACGACATCCAAGAAGAGGCAAAACTCACTCTGGAAGCCGCCATCGCCTCCGATTCATAGCTGGCTTAGCTACCCGCGGAGCCAGCAAGCAAGTCGCGCGTGCTTCGCCGTTGGACGCGTCCAGTCCAATCAAAACTCCAACTACACTGGCGCGCGAGCTAGAAGAGCGACGGCGAGGGCTTCCCGTCGACGCTCGAGCTCGAAGGGCGGCGAGTTCCGTTCGCGTCCGCCTTGAGCTTGAGGTAAAAGTCCTGAGGGCATAAAAAAACGCAGTTGTTAGCGACCGATATGGTCTCCAAGGCGACGTGAGCGAGCGAGAACGCACCCATAGGTACTTGCGCTTGTCCTGGTCCTGCAGCAGCTTGATGATGTCCGGGATGAGCGCGACGACCTGTTCCGCGCCAAACTTGTCCGTCAGGTACCCTGCGAACTGCTCGTCCGCCATGCGGTTCTGTCCGTAGTCCTTGCAGTTGGCCTTGAACTCCTCGACGCCTGCGGGACCCGCGAAGCCCTCGATCAGGCCCAGCACGCGGTCGTAGACCACCTGGATGTCCGGCCCAACCGCGGCAGCCGGCATGCGGTCCAGGAAGGGCGAGAGGAACCTGCTCTTGAGCGACGCGCCAGTTCCCGACGGCGGCACCGACAGGATGCGGTCGATGGCGTCGTACAGCTGCGACGCGGCGGCTGGCTGCTCCACGGCACCAGTCAGGATCTCCGTCGGCGTAATGTCGCGTCCGTAGAACTTCTTGTTGATGTCGGCGCGCGCAGCAATGGCCGACCCTTGGAGTCCAACGCCGCCGAAGAGCCCCTTGCTGTGGCTGTACGTGTAGTTGGGGGCGACGCCCGAGGCGCTGAAGTTGGCGTTCGCGCCGGCCGCACGGCCGTAGGGACCGGCGGCGAACTCGAGACTGGCGCCGGCCGAGAGCTGGCCGCGCTGCATGAAGCTCTTGACGGCCGTGTCCGAGCTGAGCACGACGAGGAACTCGATGAGCTGGCCGCCCGCCTCGGCGCCGAAGCCCATGCCCATGGTGCCGATGGCGCTGGGCGCCGACCAGCGACCGTCCGGCAGCTTCGAGATGACGACGCCCGTGCCCACCTTGCCCGTCCAGATGAAGCCCGCCTTGAGCACCGTGAGGAACGCCAGGCCCTTGGCCTCGTGGATCAGGTCGATCGGGATGCGCTTGTCCGTGTCCAGGCTCGGGTTGAACAGGTGCTCCAGCGTCTGCTCCGCGCCGCGGATCGCGCCCTCCATCGTCGTGATCGCCTCCGTCATGGTCGGCTGGGGATTGTGGGGCTCTTGTAGGCTTGGAGACGATTTAATCTGGCGCCGGCAACTTCCGACCTTGGACGCTTCTTCGGATTTGAGGGAACGAAGAAGACGCGATGTCGAGGCGAGTACCGTGGAGAATGCCTGAAGTTGTGACACGCGAGCGTTTGTTGGATTTTCCTTCAAAGTAACGTTTAATAGGCTTTCTATTTTGCTATAGATCTGAAAAGGTGATGAAATAATCTACAAGTGATTCACTTTGAAAAGCATCCTTCTCTTATCCTATGTAAACCAATATCACAGTCCAATCTTATGTGAAATGAGGAAACCAATGCAAGTGTTGACATGCTGGCACATCGCAACCCATGGTGGATGCCTCTGATAGTCCGGCGTCATCACTTCAACACCCCCATGCCAATCAATGCCCGCTGGTTATCGTAGAAATGAAGTACTTACTACAAGGCTCCTCTTGCTCCTCTCCAAACTCACGCCTTCTCCTCCAACACCTCGAGCCTGTCAAAGGCTCAGCTTGGCCAGGTAGTCGCCGAGCGACGGCGTCTTGGTCAGCTCGAGCACGGCGTGCGCCAGCAGCTCGTAGTCGCGCCGCTCGTTGTAGATCTGCGCGCTGATGCGCACGTAGAAGGCGCGCTGGAAGGGCACGACGCGCACCACGACGGCGAACCGGTCCATGAGCAGGTCCATGATCATGTCGCACACGCCCAGCGCTCCCTCGGTGGCCAGCGGCGCGCCGCTCGAGCCCGAGGGCCAGGCCACAGGCAGCCGCACGTTGCTGACGAAGGGAGCGCGCTGCCACGAAGGCAGCAAAGTGTCCGTCCCCCAGGCCGTGGCCAGGAAGTTGGCGGCCCAGTCCATGAGCCCCTTGTTGTGCGCGAACACGCGCTCGTAGCCAACGCTCTCGTAGAAGTCGAGCGCCGTCACGATCGTCAGGAAGTTGGACTCGTCCCGCGTGCCCTGGATCGAGAACTCCTCCATGAACCCTTGCCCGTAGCCGAGCGACGTCACCACCGGCCGCACCGTGTTCTGGTACTCCTTGGTCACGTGCAGGAAGGAGCACGACTTGGACCCAAAGAGCCACTTGTAGGCCGTGCCGACGTAGAAGTCGGCGCCGAGCTCGTTCAGGTTGAGCGGCAGTTGGCCGGGAGCGCTGGCGCCATCCACGAGCACGGGGATGCCGCGCGCGTGGAAGACGGGGATGAGCTTCTCGAGCGGCAGCACGAAGCCCGTGGTGCTCGCGATGTGGTCCAGCACAGCCAACCGCGTGTTGGGCGTAATGGCGTCCGCCACGAGCTGCACCAGCTCGTCGATGCTCTCGATCGGCAGCTCCACGTCCACCACCTTGAGCTCCACAAACTCTTGCATGCAGTAGCACAGGTGCCGCAGCGTGTTCAGCACCGCCGGGTCTGCCACATCACACCACGCACAGCAGGTCAGCACTCTCTCTCTCCTCCAGTCAAACCATCACGCCAACTTGGGGCTGGACGTACATGTGAGGTTGAGACACAGGACTTCGTCGCCGTCCTGCAGGTCGAGCGACTGCAGCACGGCGTTCATGCCCGTGGTCGCGTTGGTGACGAACACGACGTCCTCCGTGTCTGCGCGCAGGAAGTTGGCCAGTCGCGCGGCCGCGTGCCGCAGCATGGGCATACACTCGCGCCGCATGAACCGGTCCGGGTTCGTCTCCATCTTGTTCACAAAGTGCGCCTGTGCCTGGAGAACTGCCCACCACACAAACGGAGTCCTTCCAGGTCAGTCCCGCGCCATAGTTTCCCCCGTATACTACGCCGAGGCTCGCTCACGCACCAGCTTTGACGGCCGTGCCGTACGCGTTGTGGTTGAGAAAGACGAGGTTCGGGTCCAGGTTGAACAGGCTGCGGCACTCGCGACCGAGCGGCAAAGTGTGCAGGTACTCGCGGCAGCTGGGCCACAGCGCGCTCAGTCCCGCGCTGTCCTGCAGGCTCGGGCCGGCGCTGCACGGCAAACCGCTCGTTTGGCTCTGTTGCTGACCTTGCCGTGACTCGCCAGACGGACGGACTGCCGGGGCCGCCGCGTGGCTCGGGCCCATGGGTGCGCCGCCTGCGAAGGACGCCGATGGGTGCGTCGCCATCGCTGCGGAAGGGTGGAGGCGCGTGGGAGACGCGTGGGAGACGCGGGGGAGCGCGCGGCCTCTCTCGGCAGCTTCGACCTCTGGTGTTGCGTTCCTGTTGTGTTGTGTCGCCAAAAAGAAAGAGGGCGTAAAATGTGTGCCTATTTGATGTAGTTATGTGCGGTAATAAAGGCTATAAAGGAAATTGATACATAGTAGGGGTCGTACAATGTGATTGATCAATAGGTGGGGAGAGGTGCGGGGGCGAAAATCGGGAAACTACCGTGCATCCGCATCGGTGACGGTCATTTACCTGCTGATGACACCCACGTCAAGCGCACTTGCGCGCGGCGAGGCGTCCACAGCAACCGGGCGGGTGCTGGGAATTTAGGCGTTGAACGGTTGCTAAAGCTCCTCACTCCTGCTATGGCCTCAACGAGAATCTCCACAAGATCGATGGCGCCAAGCGGACGTCATGCAATAGCAATGACGAGGTGAGGAGCTCAAAGCGGATTGGGTCTGGCGTCCGCCATTTGGCGCCGTCATCTTTGTGCCGCGTCGGGCAGTCAGCCTGTCCGTTCGTCCGTGACTCTCTGTCGGGCGGCATCGCAATCGGCGACTCCATCTCGACGCTGGCATTGGGAAGTAATTTACCCTCCAGCGCCTTCGTCCTTCCGCTTGAAGCAGCACGGCAATGCTTCACAATCGAATCCTCCTCGAGGTGGCGCACTGCCAACGCGGCATTGGCGCTCGTCGAGGAGTCTTCAGGCTGTGCGCGCCAATCAGCGGGGCGTCGACGCTCGACGTGGGCCCTTTCCGCCGTCGTCAACACGCGTGTCGCTTGGACTGATGCGCGCGTCTCGGTGCGTTGAAGCTGCTCGACGTGTGAACGTGGGACCGAGACTTGGCAATGTGGCATCGGTCTGCTTGGTCGCCACGATGCTACATGCACCAAACGTGTTTCGAGTCGGTCCGATCGGAAGGATGCGCGCTGCGGTTCGTCAAAGGAGGCCCGTGGGACCTTGAACGGAGCCATTTTCAGAGCAGAAGCGACGGAGGTGAGGCGACCTCGAGACAAGCGCATTGTGATGGTCGAGGTAAGGGCGATCATTGCGCTGTCGACCATTGGGAAGGAAGGAACAGTCGAGTTCCGTGATGGAGCTCAGCCGTACTTCTAGCAGTAATGAGGCGAGGTGACGGCCGTTCACCACGACGATAAGCCACCCAACCCGTCTCTGCTGTGGCGCTCCACACCTCGGCCTGGATCGTTGTGTAGTGGCAATCAACGCAGGCTAAGGTCGTCCGCTGTGTACGAATGGCGGCGCGAGAGCCCGCTTTCCCGTTCTTTCGAGTTCGATATGTACCGTGAGAGCTTGCCGCCCGCCACGCTGACATGCCAATGCTGTGTAATGGGGGTCCCAGTCAGGCTACCGGTTGGCGCGTGGTCGACTCGACCAGGTCGAGCACGACGACAGTCGTGTCCGCTCGCAATGCTGAACGGAATCACAAGTTTAGTCTGCGGGTGAAAGACCGCTCGCCGGATATCGCGATCGCCTCTCGCTAATCAACGCACCAGGCTCAGTCAGCATGAAGCGACGGCACAGTTCGCACCAGCGCAGCCGGCCCCTGCCGTGCGTGAGACGTGCGGTGACGACCACGACGTGCGTCTAGCAGCAAAATCCGCTATCGGTGGGGGACAAAGCCGCCTGTCACCGTGCGGCACCTTGCGGGGGGCCACAGCGAAGGCCATGAGCCTGCCAATCCGCAATGATCATCGACCAACACCGCGACTCTCCCATCGACACACGACTTCCCGCTCTCTACCGCACCGAGGAGGATATGCATCCACTCATCGACCAGCTCAACGACCGTCAAATCAACCCGCGGAACTTGAGAGAGCGCTGCGATAGAGCAAGAGGCAGCAGTGGCCGTGATCCCATCATGATCGACTTGCCTAGCCTCGCTGGACAGCTGCGTGCGGTCGCCAGAAGTCCCAAATCGCATGTTCCCCACTGTGAACCGCATAAATATTTGTTTTTCTATCAAAACACAAGTAGTACGATATGTAATGACATCTGCGGTACTTTTGAATGTGGAGGTGTAGGGCTCGTCGTCCTTTATGGTCGCCGCCCAAAGTTTGGTCGCGAAACAGGTGCCAACATGCCGGTTGGTCTTCTCGCATGCGGTCTGTATCTCGGTCTCGGCTCCTTCCACCGCGAGCCCCTTCGATCGTGATCCCCTGCGCTCGATGGCGGCTCTCCAACAGGTCCAATCGCGAATTTGCTCGGCTCTGACCTCGTCAAGTCGTCGCCCATTGCACTCGAACTTCTCCACGTCGGACTCGCCATGAAGTTCCCGATCTCTCCACGGCCATTCGGCCTCGTCGAGCTGTCGGTCGAGGACGAACGCGCCATGGTCGAACTCGCTGACGTCTTCCTCGACGAGACGCTGACCCACTACGAGAGCTTCCTGCTCCGCGACAACGGCGTCGTGCACTCGAGCCAGTGGAAGCTCGTCAAGAAGAAGGAGGACGTGGCCGTCTACCGACAGCGGTCGCTGCCGACTGCACCGCAAAGCAGCAGCAGCAGCTGCAGTCTCCCGGACGCGTCCAAGGGCCCCACCGACAAGCTCCAGGTCATGTTGGGCTGCGGAACGGTCCCAGGTCAACTGGACGATCTCATGTTCGGGGTGCTCAACTCGACTCGCGAGAGCATGACGCTGCGGTCGTCCTACATCCGCGACAACGTCGTCGACTGTGCGGTGCTCGCGTCAGTGGTGGGGCCGACCGACAAGGACCCCGTGCGCAATGTGCAGGTCAAGTGGAGCGTCAACGCGTGTCCCAAGGCGGTGCGGCGACTCGTTCGGCCTCGCGACTTCGTCTTCCTCGAGTCGACGGGCATGGCGCAGCTCCCGACGACCGGCGAACGTGTCGGCTACCACATCCTGCACTCGGTCGAGGTCCCTGGCATGCATGAACTCCACGAGTACGATCTCGTCCGCGGCAACTTGTCGCTGTACCACATCTACCGCCAGCGCGAGAGCTCCGACGGTGGCGACAAGAAGAGCGAGGTCGAGATGTTTGTGCGCGGCTTCATCGACCTCAAGGGCGACATGCGCGCGTCCGTGGCGACGTACGCGACGGCCGACAGCATGATCGCCATCTGGAAGAACATGATGTGCGCGCACATGAAGAAGCTCGCGTGGATGTACCGCCATCGACCGCGCGTGGCTGGAGACGGTGACTCGGCGGAGGCACAGCGCGAGTGTGGAGTGTGCCACAAGTCGTTCATGTCCATGTCCATGATGATGCGGAGAAGCACCGGGTTGCGGACGAACAAGAGCTGCCACATCTGCCGCGCCTCTGTCTGCGCTTCATGCCGAGTGACGCATCGGCTGAGCTTCATCGAGGCAACAACGCACCGCGTCATGCACAAGAGCGTCCGCTTCTGCAACCGCTGCGTGTCCGAGGGGTTGCGACTCAGCGGATGGGACCTCGCGGCCGACGAAATCGTGCGCGAGAGTAAGCAGGAGTACCCGGACACGATGACGTCGTCCATGCGATCGCTCTCGCTCTCCCTCGGCTCGAGCTCGTCCATGCGAGCAGACATCGAGGCCGAGAGCGAGTTCGACGAGGACAGCATTGTTGAGAGCGTCGGCGACATGGACAGCTCGAGGCAGATGTCGCTGCCGCTAGAGCTGGCCGACTTGTCCACCGCATAGTGTGTGCTCCTCTCAATACATGATAGTGGGAATGGCCATGTTGCAATTGATAGCTCAGCTGGCATGCGGGACTTTCAACGGTGGACTTGAGGAACCTCGATGGCGGCGGAGACGGCGAGTTCCCACGCGCTGAGGCCGTCGGCTGTCGCCAGGCACTGGGAGCAGAAGGCCACCTTCTGCAGCACCTTGAGCTTGCGTTGGTCTCGAGCGTTGGGGTCGCGAACCACTCGTTCAATGCGAAGACATTGGGAACAGCACGACCGCTCGCACACTTGGCAGGTTTTGCTCCTGTTGGCAGCGGCGGCGCAGGTCCTGCAAGTGGAAGCGGCTGGAGCGGCCGGGACAGAGCTGGCACCACCATGACGCCGTGGTTGGTGGAGCCGGAAGAGGTGCGTGCGCTTCTTGAGTCGGGTGAACTCGAGCGTGCGGTGGATGAGCAAGACCACGCCTTCTGCGGACGCTCGAGCGGCAAGAGCGGTCGGGATCGAGCCCTTCGGGTCGACTCTGCCCGTGATGAACAGGTGGACGTCGTTGAGCGAGATCTGCCGGTACAAGAAGGCGAAGAAGCTGTCGATGCGGATGAATGGCGACGGGTGTTTGTCCCAGTCGCGGAGCTCTGGAGCGCTTGTGAGGTTCACCGAGTGCAGCACGCGGTAGCCGATGCGTTCGCCTCGGGTGTTGATGGTCGAGCCCGTGGCTTCCGCGACGACGTAGTCCCTTGGTGTGACGGCCAAGTTGAGCAGGAACGACGACGACCCGTGCGCGGTCCATCGGATGGTGGTGTTCCTCTCCGGCGACTCCTTTGACGGTGACTCGATCGTCGCGAGCGTCGATGAGCCAAGCACGGAGCCGCGGAAGATGACCTCATTGAAGGCCGCAAACATATCGGGAGAAGAGTTGACGGCGCCAAAGAGCAAGTCGTCCACGCTGCTTGCGATGCTGCCGATCGCGAGGATCGAGTGGACTTTGCTCGAGTCGCTAGCTCGCGGGGACACATGCTGCTTGCTGTATCCGGTGAGTCCGTCGTGGCTCAGCAGACGCTTCCACTGAGAATCGGACACGACGCTGTTGTCCTCGAGCAGGTGCGTCTCGTACTGGTCGAGCGCGGCTTGAAGCAGCGAGCGCAGCTGGTCTCGGACAGCCTCCTCATCCGCCGAGCTGAGCTCGATCGCAGGGAACGGGGAGCTGTCTTGGGACCCGCTCGACCCGCTGTTGGAGCTGCTGTAAGTGCTCTCGAGGCTCATGCTGGCGGCCAGAGGCGGTGGATACACTGTATGAGCGTCCCGGAGGCCCCAAACGATCACCGACAGCGCCGAGATCCACCAGACTAGCGAGAGAGAGGGGCAATTCGATGGGCAACCGAGGCACGCGCGACTCGACGACTGCGGATGACTGAGGAGCTAACTCGCATGTGGACAAGCGAAGCCAGATATAATGACCAGGTTGAATGAGACAAATTGACCAACCGATGGCTCCGTGCACTATTTTTGATCAGGGTTTTAGCCAATACAATTGAGTTCATGCTGATTGTGGATCTGGTCAATAGTCGAGGAGCCACATTTGGCCACTAAGCACGGCACTACCACACATCATGAGCTGATCCGTTGGCTCGTTAGTTGCTCTATTCTACCTGTTGCCCTACGTCATTGGCCTCCTTACCGACTGCAGACCTTCCTCGCTGTCCGACAGCGTGTCCACCATCGACGCGGCGTCATTGGCTGCCAGTTCCCACGCGTTCAGGTGATTCGCCGCCGCCAAACAGTGGGCACAGAGCGCCACCTTGCGCAGGGCGAGCTCTGGTCGGTCGGAGCCGGCGCTGCTGCCGCTGCTGTGACTTTGACTTTCTCCAGTCCAGTCGCGACTGTGGATCACCTTCTTGGTCGAGCTGCACGCCGAGCTGGCGCACATTCGCCGAGTGCAAGCCGAGCACGTCTTGCTCAGCGCCGAGAGCACTCCGTTGATGGACTTGGCGCACACGCTGCAGCAGCCTCCCGGCGGAGCGGCAGCATAAAAATCCCGAGTGTGGCCCTGCGTTCGGAGGACCGTGTCATGGTACCTTAGCCACCACGTGCGCTTCTTGATGTCCGAGTACCGCTTGGTGCGCAGGATGATGTTCGCCAGTCCATCAGCCGACGCTCGCGTCGTTATCCCGGTCGGCACGTCGCCCTTCGGGTCCACTCGGCCGGCGACGAACACGTCAACCTGCTGGGGAGACGACTGGCGGTACAGGAAGGCAAAGTGCTTGGTCGCGCGGATGTACTTGCGCTCGCTGAGTTCCGGCGCGCCGACGACGTCGACCGAGTGCAGCAAGTGGTAGGCGACGCGCTCGCCCATCGAGTTGATGGTCGTGCCCGACGCCTCGGCCGTGACGAAGTCGCGCGTCGCGAACATCTTGTTGAGCGGGTACAGCGCGCCGTGCGCCTCCCACTTGATGGCGACCGTGCGGTCCGGCGCCTCGCGCGTCGGCTGGACGAGCGTCGCGAGCGTCGCGGCGCCGCTGGACGAGCCCTTGAAGATGTACTGCGTGTACGCGGCGGAGCCCTCGGCCGTCGGGTTGACGAAGCCGAGCAGGAAGTCGTCGACGCTGCCGTCCAGCTGGCCGACCGCCAGGATCGTGTGCACCTTGGACGAGTCGCTGGCGCGCGGCGTCGTGCGGCGCTTGCGGTGCACCGAGATCCCGTCGCGACGCTTGACGAGCTTCCACTGGCGCGTCGACACGACGCCGCGGTCATCGGTCAGATGAGCCTCGTACTGCGTCAAAGCGTCCTGCAGCAGAAGGTCCACCGCGTCCGCCACCGCGCGCTTGTCGTGGTCCGACAGGACCACCGGAGCGAACGGACTCGACAGCATATCCGTGCGCATGACGGGCTCGCTTGGGAGTGACGTGGGTGTCCCAGCCGTGAGAGTGAAGCGCGGTACTGTAGCCAGTTGAGCGTGGGGGGTGGTGTGCGTGAGGCCAACGTCGCAAAGCGTCAGCCCGACTCGCCGCGGTCTCACCTTGAGAGAGAACGAGTGCGTGGAGATTGTATGGCGAGCGAGACGCACAGCTCATTGGGACATCGCTTAGCCAGCAGGCGGAATGGTTCAAGAGAAGACCGACCGTGTGCCGCGCCAGTGCTTACTGTGGAGGCAGAGGTGGTGAGCTCCGCATGCATTGGCGTCGGCTGATGAAACGTGAGCGTCCACGTCTTCGTCTGTTTGACTAATGCATTGAATTATATAGGTACAGTTGCAACACTCTAAGCTCAATATTATTATTTACGGGAGTATCATATACCCGTGATATTATTTACCAGAGGTCGTCAAAGGCAGGCACCTGTGCAATCAGGCGCGACACACGGGAATTTCGTCGGGATGGGGCGGCGCCAGACATCACGACATGGAGCTCGACCAACTGGCTGTCTGTTGCCCACATGTTGTTGCCTTGATGTCGGCCATGTGAACTGTCAGTGCATCAATCGTTCGTGTTGGCCTGAGATCAAGTCAGCCGCGACGACGAGCTCTCTTATCCTGCCTGCATCATATCCTTTCCCTCACTCGTCCATCAGCAGTAGCCGCCGCTGTAGTTGGCGTTGTCGGGCGATCGCGCCGGCCCGACGCGCACGGGGATGCTCTTGAGTTTGCTGTTGCTCATGACCGTGACGTCGCTCCTAGCGCTGGCACCGGCGCTCCTGCTCTTGCCCAGCTGCTTCTTGCCCACGACGCTCTTCTTGAAGATGTCGGCTTCCTTGCACGACGGCGCCTCCATGAAGAATAGCTTGTGCTCGCCCGTGCTCCCGTCTGTAGCGAGCTGGCACGCGAACACGCCGGCGCGGATGCCGTTGCGGCCGAAGCCCAGCATGTTGACGATTGCGCCGCCCTCCCGGACCCGCAGCAGCCCGCCGCTCGTCTCGTACAGCCCGACCTGAGGCACGCTGGCCCACACGCAGCCCTCGGCGTCGAGGCAGATGCCGTCGACGGGCACGCCCAGCTTGGCCCACACACGGCGGTTGGTCAGCCGGCCGTCCTCGACGCGGATCGTGAAGGCCGTCAGCAGTCCGTCGAACGTCTCGGCCACGATCACAGTGCTCCCGTCGGGCGTGATGACCGCTCCGTTCGGGAACATGAGCCCGTTGGCTTCCACGCGGACCTGCTGGTCCTCTGGCGCGATACTCACGAGCGTTGTGGTGCAGCTCGAGGCAATGTCTTCGACGAGAAACCCAAAGTTGCCGAGGTACGCGCGTCCGGTGGTCGACACGACCATATCGTTCGCACGCGCCTGGGTGACAGCGGAGACGTCCGCGTACAGCGAAGTGTGAGACGTTTCACGGTCGTGAACGAGCACCACGCGCTTGTTCATGGACACGATGAGCAGCCGGCCGTCGGGCAGCCAGCCGATGCCGGAGAGGAAGTCGCTAGGGTCCTCGTACACCACCTCGCGCTCGCCGCTGGCCAGGTCGACGCGCACGATCTGCTTGCCGAACATGTCGGCGAAGTACATGGCCTGCTCCTGCGGCCGAAAGCGCGGCGACTCGCCGTAGACGATGCCGTCCAGCACGAGTGTCGCCGTCACTTCCGGGTCGGACGAGGCCCGTCGACGACTGGTGCTGCCCTTGGCGCTGTTTGTTTGACTGCTACTGCTGCTGCTGTTGCTCCTGGCGCTGTCGCCTCCGGTGTCGGTGCTGCCATTGCTCAAGTCGTTCCACTTCTTGGGGAACACGTTGAAGCGCCGCGAGAACCAGAACCCGAGGAACCGGACGGGGAACACGGTCGCGCGCAGGCTCGGGAGTCGCTTCTGGAAGAGTGGGCCGGCCTCTGCAGCGCCGCGAGATCGTGACGAACCCGACCTGGACCCCGATCCCGACCTGGATTTCGACTGTGCCAAGGTGCCATCAGGCTTGGCGACCGACACCTCGTCTTCGGATGCAGCAGCGGCGGCTGGCATTGTCTCCTGCTTCTCCTGTTGGGTCTGGACACCTGTTGGTTCCGTCGAAGATACCGGGGCGGACTCGACGATAGCAGGCATGGAGGTGACTGCCTAGTGAACGGAGATCTGCTGCTGCTGCTGTTGGGGCCTGCGCTTCGGCCGGCGAATTCGATTATGGCTGGAGCTTTCGGGTCGGTTCCTCTCGTCATGGCACTGGATAGCGGTCACTGCCACTGGAGTGGCGGTGAGACACCGTTCGCGGATCTCCATGCGCTCCCTTCCTCTATCAAGGCGGGCGAGCTCGAGCTCGAGCAAGACCCGCGTCGACACGCGCTGCCATAGAGGGGACCACTCACTGGTCGTCGCGTAGCCAAACAAGAGCTTCGAGCTGTCGTTCGGTTGTCGAGTTGACTGGTCCGATGTGGCTTGTCAAGTCTAAGGTACACTCGCTCTCGTCTTCGTCTTAGCCGAGAGGATAAGAGCTCAACGCCACGACGGAGAGACGGCGAGTGCAAGACACACACGCCGACCTTTACGCCGTCCGATTGTTGCCGCGTGTTGCTTCCATCGCCTCAAGTCACCATCACTTCAGTCCCAGGCATGAGGTCATATGTGCGCACATCGCGTGCTGAATTGCGAAGTGGTCGGAACGTAACAGAAGCGGCAAGCAAGGACAAGGGAGGACGCGAGCGAGCCGAGGGCCCCTGGAACGGGCTGCAGTCCAGCGTGGGAAATCACCACCACCCGCCATTGCATCGCAGCTGGACAAGATCAATTGCTCCAACGGATGGTAGGTGCGTGTCCCCATGGCGTCGGTCGCCCGCCAGGGACGTGCGTGCGGCTTCTCCACCACCTTTCCTAGCAACAGGGAGAGAAGCCGGATCGACCGCTCTGCAAGGTCCGCCTAACCGGCTGCTGCTGGTGCAATCATGGGGGTCTGTGCTCAGCTGCAAGGTACGTAAAACCCGCAGCTGGCTACATCGTGGTTGGCACAGTACCTGCGTGTGTGCTGGGGACATCCGCGCTACGTCGAGACTTCGATTGGCGAGCCCGGTGATGGCACCATATGTGTACTTGGATTTACTAGGAGCATACGATTTTCAAGTTTAGCGCCGAATGGACTCGATCGAAGGGGCGCTTCAACGTGCACCCATCTGATTTTAATCACTTCAACAAAGATAAGAAGTACAAATTGTGACATCAAAGAGAAAGATAGCGGAACACGAGAAGTCCTTTTTTCCTCATCTTGACTATGCTGACCCGCAGAGTTTCAATACATTTGCAATATTGTAAAAGCGCGTCAAACGTGATATCACAGGTCAAATCGGGAATCTATCACGAACACCATGAACACTGGTGTATAAGCCGTCTGTGTCCTAAAATGAGAAGAGCCTCGTGCCGTCAATCCGGTGCGTGACGTCTGCCGCGTGTCCACCCACCCTCTCATCCCATTGATGGCGCAGCCTCTTTCGTTGTCCGATTGCCCGTTGCACACAGAACGCCAGTGTCCATGAACGACGCAAAATGCAGACGCAGACGCTTGCCCGTTCTGCTTGGGCGTCAAGCGTTGTGGCTCTCCCACTCACTCACTCGCACCACTCAAAGAGACGCAGTGAAATCTAATGCAGCAGTGAGATCGCCCTCCACACCATTACGTGATCCAACCGCAAGGCATTGGTGCAATGCGCGACTTTCTGGTATCGAGCGATCCGTCCGAGCCGAGCAACGACATGGTGGATATGCTCGACATTGATCGAGGTGCTGCAATGGAATCTCACGCAGAAGTTTCAAAGATCGATGTGCCAAGTCAATGCCGCTCTTGGCCACGAATGAATGGGTAGAAGGACTGCTGAGTGGATCCGTTATCCATGAATCTGCGCTCCCATGCTGACCGTCCAGCATCTGGGAGCCTGGGAGCGCCTACGAGTCCGGCATTGCGCGATCTTCACAAAGCTTCGAACGAGAACGAGAAGAGTCCGCCGTGGCGGCAGCTGCATCCATCCGAGGTCGACGAGGCGGGTAACCGCGCTCGTTCTCTCTCCAGCATAGCAACACAAACACCCTAGCAGGAAACCGGCCTGTGCCTGCGTCAGAGGGGTGTGTCTTGAGCTTCTTCTACACGAAGAGCAAGAACAAGCACGCAAGAAGAGGTCCTTCAGGGTGGTCCGCACCTGGGTGGAGGGGTGCAAGTCACCGGGTAACGGCGCGCAGTGCCTGCCTTCTACGTTCGCAGCCGCTCCAGCTGTTGCTGTCGCCGCGGACGCCATGTCGGCTGCTCCTACCGCACCACCGAGTTGTGTACAACGCCGCCAGCCTAGCACAGGCACGCACATCTTCCTGCCGACATTGAAGTGCAGCCCCGTGCCTATACAGTGATCTGCGTGAAACCGCAACGCCTGATATATATTTTGTTGCGAGGGTTTTCAACTAATGACGACTCAGTTCAATCCAAAAGAACTTCATTGTCAAATCGTTGTGTATACAATATGCAAGGTTATAGTTTGTACCCCTGTTGCGTTTTGACGCAGATTGCTGTACAAGAATATTACAGTGATACAGACCGCTTTCTTGATCGCCCTCTGGCCACATGGTACGCGTGAACATGCTTGTTCTTGTACAGGTCGGAAAGAAGCGATATAAGTTCGAACTAAGAGCTAGGTAATGCACTGCACAGTCGGTCACCTCCGAGATACTTATTTCGGCAAACTACTCGTGCGGCGCTCCGGCGTCCTCTTGCTTGTTGTTCACTTTGCAACTCGCCACGGCTGGAACACCCCAACCGACCGCCTCCGCCTCGACACTTCGTCCCTGTCTGACCAACCAACGCAGTGCCATGAAGTTCCCGCTCGACGTTCCGCCGTTCCCGCCGGTGTCGCTGTCGGACCGCGACTCAGAGAAGATCGTCGACCTGGCAGACTTGTACGTGCACGAGACACTCGAGCACTACGAGATGCACAGCAAGGTGCACCACGGCGAGGTGGACAAGGAGCAGTGGAAGTTCATCAAGCGCCGAGAGAACATGGGCGTGTACCAGGACCGCATCGCGCGCGAGTCGACGCTGTCGGCGTCCGTGGCGGCCGCCGTGCCCGCGTACGTGCTGGACGTCGGTCCGCCCAAGAAGATCCAGGTCATCATGGCGTGCGGCACGATCGAGGGCGACCTGGACGACCTCATGTACGGCGTCGTGAACCCGACGCGCGAGAACATGATGCTCAAGACGTCCTACATCCACGACAACGTCGTCGACTGCCTCGTGCTGTCGACCATCATCGCCAACTCGCCGCAGGACCCGATGCGCTCCGTGCTGCTCAAGTGGAGCGTCAACGGCTGCCCGCCGCTTGTTCGCCCCCTGATCCGGCCCAGAGACTTTGTCTACCTCGAGTCAACCGGCTACACGCGCTCGTCCGACGGCGAGCGCATCGGGTATCACATCATCCACTCGATCGAGATCCCGGGCGTGCGCCACCTGCAGGAGTTCCGCCTCGTGCGCGGCAACCTGTCCATCTACCACATCTTCAAGCAGAAGAGCCCGGGCGTCGTCGAGGTCTACCTGCGCGGCTTCTGCGACACGATGGGCGACATGCACCCGATCGTCGCCACCTACTCGTGCGCGGACGCCATGATCGCCATCTGGCGCTGCGTCGTGTGCTCGCAGATGAAGAAGCTCACGTGGCTGCTGCGCACCAACCAGCCGGCGCACACGACGGCCATGGACGTCGCCAAGCCGGTCGACAAGCGCGGCCGCTGCTCGGTCTGCTCGAACAAGCACGGCTCGGTCTTTGGTGGCTCGACCCCCAAGAAGCGCTGCCGCATCTGCCTCGGAGACGTCTGCGGGCGCTGCAGCGTGTCCAAGAAGCTCAGCTTCCTCTCGCCCGTGACGCGCGAGGTCATCACCAAGCGCATGAGCTTCTGCACGCGCTGCGTGCGCGCCGCCGTCGATACGAACGGCTTCAGCGTCGCGGTCGACGAGCTCGCGCGCGAGAACCGCTACGAAATGTACGAGGTCGGCACCATCCGCTCGTCCAACGAGTCCGCCCGCAGCTTCTTCTGGATGGAGTACAACGCGCTCTAAGGAGCGGAGGCCAATAGCGACGCATCTCCACCGCCGCTCCGTCGCCAAGGGGGGGACCGCGGACTGCATTGTTATGAGGCCGGGAGCTGCTGTGGAACACGTTGAAGTTGTCACCCAAGGCCAAACATGCGTCAAGATTTGAAGTTGCGTTTTGATTGAATATTGGGAAAAAGAAGAAGAGAAAACGCCAGCATAAATCAATCAATCAGTTTGGTTTCTGTCCAAGCAGTTGACGTTTTCAAAGCGACGAGCGGCGCTTGAAGTCCCACCATACGCACCCCGTCAGTCGCTCTCCGTGCAATCAAACGCCGCGATGCAGCGCTGCAGACGCGCGTCTGACGTGACGGCGCCATTGACGGAGCTCACGGCCGTGACTGACTGCTTTCGCGTGCCCTCAAGTGGCTCCTTAGTCCTGGATTTGACCGCAAAGAGAGACGAGCAACGACTTCTGACCAGCGCAGACATCACATCGCCTTCATGATGAAGTTCCCGCTGCAGGAGCAGCCGTTCGCGCCGGTTCACCTGTCCGACTTGGACAAGGAGGCCATGGTCGACCTGGCCGCGCTGTTCGTGTCCGAGACGCTGGCCGAGTACGAGGCGCATCTGGCCGACGGCGGCGTCGACGCCTCGCGCTGGAAGACGTTCAAGAAGTTCGACAATGTGACCGTGTACCAGGACCGGCAGGCGCAAAGCCCTATCGACATGGGAGACGGCCTCAGCGACAACGGCAATGCCGGTCGCACCGACAAGGACGTGCAGCGCTTGCTGTGGTTCGGATCGGTGGCTGGGGACCTGGACGACATCATGTACGCGGTGGTGAACCCGACGTTGGAGGAGGCGCGCGTCAAGTCGGTCTACGTGGGCAACAACGTGCTGGACTTCGCTGTGCTCGCGTCTATCGTGGACGCGACGGTCGAGGACCCGTTCCGCGGGCTGCAGCTCAAGTGGGCCGTCAACGGCGGGCCGAGCATGATGCGCGTCATGGTGCGGCCGCGAGACTTTGTCTACCTCGAGTCGACGGGCATGACGCGCATGCAGTCGACTGGCGAGCGCGTCGGCTTCCACATCCTGCACTCGGTCGAGGTCGCGGGTGTGCCCGAGCTGCACGAGCACAAGGTCGTGCGCGGCCGCATGACGCTGTACCACTTGTATCGGCAGAAGAGCGACGGCGTGGTCGAGACGTACGTCAAGGCGTATCTCGACCTGCTGGGCGACATGCCGGCGCCGGTGGGTGCCATCGTGTCCGCCAAGGGCGTCGTGTCCGTCTGGAAGCTTGCCGAGTGCTCGCAGCTCAAGAAGCTCAGCTGGATGCTGAGCAAGAGCCGCAGAGCCAACGAGGGACGGAGACGACCGGTCTCACTGCATCAACAGCAGCCGCATCACCACCAGTCGATCGACTCGGCCGTGCCACTGCCACTGGACGTGGGCGTCGAGAGAGGCAGCTGCAGCGTCTGCCAGATCAAGATCGACAAGTCGCGCATCCCGGGGTCCCTCAAGGACGCGAGGCAGCAGGCCAGGTCGTGCCGAGTGTGCATGCAGCGCCTGTGTGCGCGCTGCTGTGTGTCCAAGAAGCTCGGCTACTTCTCGCACCGCACGCGGACGGTGCAGCAGCACGCCGTCGTCTTCTGCATCGCGTGTGTTCGCACCGCGACCATGACGAACGGACGGGACGTGGCGCTGGAGGAGCTGCGGAGTAAGCGGGAGCGCAAGCAGTCGGCCGTGATGCTGCGGCAGGAATGGGCGGCTGCCGCTGGCATCTCGCCGACGTCGTCGTTCTTCGAGTCGTCCGAGTCCTACTCGTCGTCATCCGGCACGGCGTTCAGCGCGTAAGGACACATAGGGATGGAGGCGTCGATGTGGTGGACAGTCGTGTGTGTGACTTTCCGCGTTGGGTCGAAGTGTAGAACAGAATGCATGGGATACCAACGTTCCAAGTGGGTTGTTGCTCATGTGTTACCGAGCATTCGATCGTGCCCAGTCACAGATGTAGTCATCGCAAGTCTCGACGAGGCAGTGCGTTCTATCGACGGTTGCTCATGAGGTGGAGAGTGAGATGAAGTGATGGCAGCGCTGCTTCTACCGTCGAACGGAATGCCATCAGTCGCGGCTGTCGTCGACCTAGTGTCGGCCAGTTGCAAGTGCTCGAACTCCAGCGTCAATGAACTCCAGCGCAGTCAACGCGACGACGATATCGATGTCGAACCCAATGCGACGGTCGCGTTCGACTCGACTCGGTTCCAGATCGACACTCTCCTCCAACGCTCTATGTCGATGCACCGAACCCAGCGTCGCACTGCAAACACACGGCTTTGACAGCGCTAGAACCCTCCTGCTGTCGCTCGGCCCCGTTCTTTAGGCGCCTTCAAGCTGCACTCTTGCGCCTGGGGCACTTGCGCACGGCTCCCTATGGCGGCGTGAGTCCATCGCTTGCTGCTCTCATGGTATCATAAGACCGCATCGTAACAGGTGGTGCTGGCCAGCTCAAGAGCTAAAGTCGGAGCCTCAAATAGCACAGGCAGCCAGTATGGTAGACAGAGGACGCCACTAGCCAGCTGTCCACGCCCGGCAGTTGCTCCGCGTGGTCGTGCGCTCGGGTCTTACCGCTTTCGCCGCATTGCTGTGGAACGCTTCCGCGGTCTGTCTCCCCTCACCAAACTCTCTGATACCCTGCATGGTGTTCTGATACCTCGACCTCCGACCAGGTCGCACGGCTTCCTGCTCCTGTCAGAGAGACCCATTCGAGGCGCTGAACGCGCACGCCGCTCTGCCTTCATCCCATTCCGCCTTTTGACACCTCCGTCACCCCAGTCCTCTCAATATTCCACCGCCTTCTGGGCATACAGCTCCGCAGTCTCGACGATGAAGTTCCCGCTGGCTGCGTCTCCGTTCCCGCCGCTGGCGCTCACTGAGGCGGACAAGAAGGACCTGACGGAGACGGCGAATGCGATCCTGGGCGACACGTTGGCCGAGTATGAGACGCTGCTGACGCGCAACCAGGGCGTGCTGGACCTCGAGCGCTGGAAGCCCGTCAAGCGCAAGGAGAACCTGGTCGTGTACGAGGACCGGTGCGCGCTCGCCGTGGCGCTCCAGCAGACGTCGAGCACGTCCAAGCCGCGCACTGTCACTGAAGACCCGATCGCGCCGCCTGCTGCCCCTGCCACAGTATCCAAGCCGCCGCTCCAGCAGCTTCTGTACTACGGCACCATCAACTGCGACCTGGACGACCTGATGCTCGGGATCGTCCACCAAACAGCCGAAGCGTATCAGATCCGGTCGTCGTACATTGACGACAACGGCCTGGACTTGTTGCTGCTTGCCTCGCTGTCGACTGCGACTCCTGACCGGCCGTTTGACGGCCTGCAAGTCAAGTGGTCGGTCAACAACCTGGCGCCGATGGTCGCGTCCGGAGTCATCCGCAACCGGGACGCAGTGTACATTGACAGCACGGGTATCACGACCAGCGCCGCGACTGGCGACCGCATTGGGTACCAGATCTGGCACTCAGTGGACTTGCCAGGAGCCCCTGAACTGCCGCAGTACAAGCTCGTGCGCGGCCGCATCAAGCTGCACTCGGTCTTCCGCCAAAAGAGCAAGGGCGTCGTCGAGGTCTTCTCTCGCGCCATGTATGACCTCCAAGGCGACGTGCCGCCGTACATCTCGACCACGTTCACGGCGGAAGCGGCCAACTTCCTGCCGGCCATGGCGGTCTGCGGGCAGAAGCGTAAGCTCACGCACGTGCTGTTCACGGCTGGTCCGGACGCTCAAGCCGCGCCTCAGTCGCTGTCAAGTGGCAAAGCCGGCGACTCGCACTGCGGAGTGTGCACCAAGGACCTGAGCAAGAACCCGCTGACCGCCTTCATGGCCAAGACGTGCCGCATCTGCTCGTGCCGCGTCTGCTCGCGCTGCAGAGTGCCCAAGAAGCTCAGCTTCCTCAACCGCCGGTCGCGCGGAGTCGTCAAGCGGCTTATTGACTGCTGCTCGCGCTGCGTCCACGCAGCGTCGCAGTCGAGCGCGCTGGAGGTCGCGCAGAGCGAGCTGGCGCTCGAGAACCCCACCGCAGTGTACTACGAAGCCGCTGTGCGCCTCACCAACTCGGTGTCTTCGGCTAGCGAGTAGGCAAGCGGATGGAGTTGACGTCTGTGAGAAGTGGTGTGGATCAATGTAGTTTATGAACTGACAAGTGCCGCTGTCGGTGTCTACTGCGATGGCCTCCATCGCCTCGATTGTAACGAGCTTGTGATGGTGGTGGCACCTTGGACGATGGAGGATCAAAGGGCTCGTCACTGGCTTGCGTAGTCCGCCATGCCGTCTCAAACTTGTTGACGGGGCGTGTTGGATGGCAATCGAAAGAGCTAGAGACCGTCGTCAGTGTTGACGAGAGGGCTACGCAGCCCGGAATAGACTGTCGCGGTGACAAGCGAAATCCAGCCACTCGTCGACCTTCGTCGACCTGGAAAGCGCTGCGATGGCCATCGTGATCACGATGAAGAGCCATTGAAAGCCGGGCCGACAGCCTCTTCCGAACACCTCGCAGATGTTTTCCCGTGAGTACATATTTGCGATGCTCGGACATTGCGTTTGGTCACTACAGACGCTCGGATACGTTATGCGCCTGGTATAGGTGCCAGCCAGCCGGCGGTGTGACCCGCGACCACTTGCCACCTGGACGCGCGACACCCCGTGGCTGAGCTCACGGCCGCTCTGAAGAGCTCCAGTGCCCGCTGCAACGAACACACTGATATCCGATAGAGACGCGGCCACGCGCGTTGCAGTCGAGGCTAGGCAGCTCATTTCTCTACCTCACTCGTCGTCGACGAGCAATTGTCCAGCGCAGGTGGCGTATTACCATCAATCAAATCAACCTCGCCCAACATGAAGTTCCCTCTGCCCGTGCGGCCGTTCCCGACGCCGATGAGTCTGTCGGAGCGCGACCGCGCGTCGCTGGTGACGCTCGCCGAGGGCATCGTGAGTGAGATCGTGCTCGACTTTGACCAGCTCCTGCGGGAGCATCAAGGCGTGCCGGACGCCAAGCAGTGGAAGTCCGTCAAGCAGCGGCAGAACGTCACCGTCTACTCGGAGCGCGTCTCCTCCAGCTCGAGCTCCAGCAACAGCGCGCTGGGCAGGACCATCATTGGCGGCCGCATGCGCCGTCCTCGGTCCCGCGTCGACATGCGCGAGTCGTCTCAGTCCCAGGCTCCGTCTCGACGGTTCTTCGGCAGCGGAGGCTTCAGCGGCAGTCGCAGCGACGACGATGGCTCGCCGACGGAGCCCCGCAAGCCGCAGCAGTTGCTTTGGCACGGCACATTGGACGCGCAGCTGGATGACGTCATGTACGGCATCGTGAACCAGAGCGAACCGATGGCCAAGATCAAGTCGTCGTACGTGGACGACAACGTGGTGGACTCGGCCATCTTGGCGACGGTCCAGGCTGCGCAGGCCGACGAACCGTTCGGCGGCATTCAACTGCGTTGGGTCGTGGTTGGTAAGACCGGACGCGTGATGCGGCACCGCGACTTTGTCTTCCTCGAGGCGACGGGAATGACGACCATGAACCCGACGGAGATCGTCGGCGGCAGCGAGCGGATTGGCTACCACGTCGTGCACTCGCTGGACGTGCGCGGTGTCCCAGCGCTGGACGACTTTAAGGTCGTGAGAGGCAGCATCGCCATGTACCAGTTGTTCCGGCAGCGGCCAAACGGGACCGTCGAGGTGTTCGCCAAGGTGGCGGTGGACCTCGCAGGCGACGCGTCGCCAAGCGTTGGCGCGTCCGTGGCGGTCGACAAGGTGTCGACGCTCTTCAAGGTCGTCGAGTGCGCGCAGCAGCGCAAACTCAACTGGATGCTGTACCGCGCGCACGCGGATGTGATCACGGACGCGTCGATCCGGTCGGCGGTGGCGAAGTCCGCGGCCGACAGCGCCGACTATGGCGACGGGGATTGGTGCTCCGTGTGCCGCAAGAGCCTCAAGAAGCCGGCGCTGCTGCAGCACTTGCAACAGCGCACCAACAAGCTGAGGGGCAAGAGCAAGAAGCAAAAGAGCAAGAAGATCCAGGGCTGCTGCATCTGCTCGGCCAGCATGTGCTCTCGCTGCAGCGTGCCCAACACGCTCAGCTTTCTCGTGGAGCAGACGCGGTCCATGTCCACCGCCCCACAGTCGGGTAAGGCTGGGAAGGAGCTGGCGATCTCACAGGCGTCGCTCGAGTGCTGTACCCGTTGCGTCCACGCGGCGTCGCAGCTGAGCGCTCGGCGGGTAGCGACGGCCGAGCTGGCCATGCTGGACCCACTAACCATCTACCGGCGGGCCGAGCTCTTCGACCGACTCGCGAGCAGCACGTCGATCGCGCCGCCCGAGATCCTGGACATCGACTTTGACGCCTGCCAGTCGACGCGCGAGACTGAGACGTCGGCCGACACGCACTTCTACGACCGCGATTTTGGCTCCACGTCGTCCATGGCGTCGCACCACTCGGCCGCGAGCTCCAACTGCAGTCGACCGTCGGCCGTCAACGCACCCAACACACTTGGCGGACGCTTTGCCTAGTCTCGAAGCCGCTAGTGTCAGTCAGTGTAGGAGCCTTGGGTACTAGCTGGTGAGGAAGAGGATGCAGCTGCCGAAGGAAGCAGCTCTCATTCCGAGGTGAGCAATATAAGAACCCGAGCAGCGAGACATCTGCAACATTGTGTTTTCACATCAGCAACGTCAAACCCACTTCGTTCGGCCTAGCAGTAGCCACCGCTGTAGTTGGGGTTGTCGGGCATGCGCGCGGGTCCGACGGGCACGCGGACGGCCTTGAGCTCTCCGAGCCGCGTGGGCTTGTCGTGTCCGTGCTTGAAGACGTCCTCGTCCTTGCAGGACGGCGCCTCGAGGAAGAAGAGCAGGTGCTCCCCCGTGGCGACGTCGGTCGCGAGCTGGCAGGCGAACACGCCGTGGCGGATGCCGTTGCGCCGCAGCCCGAGCATGTTGCGCACCTCGCCGCCCTCCTTGACGCGCAGCAGCGCGCCGCCCAGGGCCTCGTAGACGCCGATCTGCGGCACGCTGACCCAAATACAGCCCTCGGCATCGAGGCAGATGCCGTCCACTGGACAGCCGACGTCGGCCCAGACCCGGCGGTTGGACAGCGAGCCGTCGTTCGCGACGTCGAAGGCCGTGAGCCGCCCCCCGAACGTCTCACCCACGACGAGCGTCTTGCCATCCGGCGTGATGACTGCGCCGTTAGGGAAGAGCAGCTTGGTGGCTTCGATGCGAACCGCCTGCGTCTTCGGGTCGATACTCACGAGCGTCGTGGTGCAGCACGCGTCGAACTTGGCGTGGTCGAAGCCGAAGTTGCCCACGTACGCGCGGCCCGAGCTGTCCACGACCATGTCGTTCGCGCGGTACTGCGTCACGGCTTGAAGGTCGGCGTACACGCTCGGCTCTTGGTCTGGCTTGCGGTTGGCGGAAGGGGATACATCCAGCAGCTGGCGGCGCTGCATGCTCACGGCCAGCAGCGTGTCGTCCGGTAGCCAGCCAATGCCCGAGACGAAGTCCTCGCGGTTCTCGAACACGACCTCGGACTGCTTGGTCGCCAGCGAGTACCGCAGCACCTGCTTGCCCAGCATGTCGGTCAGGTACAGCGCCTGCTCGCGCGGCCGGAAGCGCGGCGTCTCGCCGAAGACGAGCCCGCGCAGCACGACGAAGGCCTGCGGCTCGCTGCTGTCCGGCTTCGAGTCCGGCCAGCGCGTCATTAGCACGCCGAGCCGCCGAGTGAGCGCGTGCCAGAGCAGTCGCAGCGGGAGCATGAGCAGCACCACATCGGGGCTCTCCTTGGTGAACAGCTCCGTCTTCTGGGCGGAGGTGGAACTGCTGCTGTTGCCCATGGTGAAGAGGGAGGCGGAGGAGGTGGCGGGTGTGGCGGAGACCAAGGAATGCAGAGTGAGGGGAGGCCTTCCCGGCAGTGGTGGCGGGCGGGAGGAATGTGATGTGTCGGCGTTTGTATGGTGAGAGGGCGTGACGCTCCCGACCTGGTTGAAGTGGCGGAGGAGCAACTCGATGTGTTTGGTGACAAAAGAAGTTGTGTTTGATGAGAGTGGACATTGAGCCAATTCATATTTTAAATGTGATGGTGTTTACCTACCATGTTTTGGTAAAATAGTAGACTTGAATCACGGTGATTGCACCAGGTTTTGCAAAAGATACTGCTCCTCCTGGACAGCAAGCACTCGCGTGTGGTCTGGTTTCATGTTGCGCGAAGGTCGCCCGAGCGGTAATACCCTACTTACCGGTATTTCTTCGAGCAACAACCTTCACCGCCCCCACACTATCCAATCGCCGCCATGATGAACCGGTCGCCTTCCTCGGCGGCCGCGGGCGCCGGTTTCCCCTCGGCGCAGGCGCTGGTGGGCCCCGGCGTCCCGTTCCCAGCCAACGGCGGGATGTCTGCGGCCTCGTCGGCGCTTATCCCGTCAGCCACAGGCCCAGGGACCGCAGAGGCAGCGCTGCTGAGCCGGAGACGACCTGACGGATCGATGGAGAGCGTTATGGATGAGCTGATGCTACAATACCTGCGGCGGCGCGGCTACCACGTAAACCCAGCGACCACTAGCGAGTTCAGCCGTAGCGGTAGCTTTGACGCTGCTGCAGCAGGTGAAGCGGCGCGTCGACGGTTGCTGGGCGATGGTTTGGAGCCAGCAGCAGGCGGCGTGACGCTCGAGACGTACGCGCAGACACTCGGACTCGCCACGGAGGCTTGTGCGGCCAACCACCTGGTGCGTTTGGCTGGCTACATGGCTGGTTAAGTTGTCAAGGACTGACTGTACTTGCGGTGGCCGTGTGCAGCTGTTCTACGGCGTGGCAGGAGGAGATCCGGAGGCGTACGGCGAGGCGTACGCGCGGCTCATGGACTGGATCTGCAACTCGCTCGACCTGCACAAGTACGAGTTGCACGCGGTGGCCTTCCCGCTGTTCGTGCACTGCTTCCTCGAGCTCATGGCCAAGGGGCTCACCGACCACGCGACGGGCTTCCTGCACCGGTTCGCACCCGATCATCAACGTCTGCACCTCGAGGAGCTCCGTGCTCTCGGGATGATCTTTTCCCCCGAGCACCTGCGAGCGAGCGAGTACGCCCACCTCGTACTGCGCAGCAAGTTCTCGGTCGAGCTCAGCCTGCTGTCGTTCGAGCTGCTGCAGGCTTTCTTGAGCCAGCCGGGGCTCTTCCTGCTGCTCTCGATCCTCAATGAGCGCGTCAACTTGGTAGTGAATGCCGCCAACCACTCGCCTGGCATCCCGGTGCACCAGCTGGACGAGGACGTGGAGGACGCGGCGTCTGTTGGCCCAGTCAACAACCTGGAGCCAACTGGACAACATGCGAGCGGCTATACGTCGCCGGACGAGGTGGCGCAGGTCGTGGCCGTGTCGGACCAGCCGAACCAGAGCGAGATCGCCGCCGTGCTGGCGCCAGACAGCGGCAAGTACGATGCAGAGTACATGGTACGCTTCGCTTCAGGCGGCGGCGTCGACGCTGGCCTTGGCCGGCTGACGCTGCAGAACCTGAACGCGCTGCCGATCAAGTGGGGCGTCCTCCCAGAGCGCAAAGTGCCTGTGAGTGGGGACACAAGCGGGGATGGCTCAGGCAACGCGGCGACTGCCAACGATGGAGCAAGTGGAGCTGGCGGCAATGGAGGCTCGGCGACCAACGGCTCGTCCAGTGGCGTCGGGAACGGAGCGGGGAGTGGCGGAGCCGACGGCGCGGGGAGCGGCTCAGCAGCGGCGGATGCAGACAAGAAGAGCTCGGCGGCGGGTGGAGACGCGTCCAAGGCGAGCGACAAGGCCGGAGGAAGCAAGTCGGCTGGCGCAGCCAATGAGAAGACGGCAGCTGGAGCTTCAGTCGACGCGCAACGCAAGCACAAGCGCAGCAAGGGCGGCTCCGGAGCAGACGCCGCGCACTTGCACAAGAAGGGGCCGCTGGAGGAGACGGGCCCGCTCCCCGACCGCAAGGCGGCGTTCAACGCCGATATCATGGAGAAGCTCGTGCTGCGGATGCCGCGCGAGATGAAGGCGCACGTGCTGGAGGACCTGCGCGTACGTGCTGCGGTCGACAAGAGCAGTCTGCCGTCGGCGCTGTGCTTCACGCTGCTCAACTCGGCCGTGCACGTCAACAACATGTGCTTCAGCGACGACGTGACCATGGTTGGCGCGTCCTGCGACGACTCGTCCTTCCGGGTCTGGCGCAACGACGACCAACCACTAGGCACGGCCACTGGCGGGTCCTTCCACCACCAGCATGGAGCTAGCGGAGGAGGGGACGCTGCCGCCGACGCGGATGAGAAGACGGCGGTGCTGCGAGGCCACTCTGGCGCGGTCTACGGCGCCGACTTCTCCCCGGACGACCGGTTCGCGCTCACGGCGTCCGCCGACTCGACCGTGCGGCTCTGGTCGCTCGCGGCCAAGAGCAACGTGGCGACGTACCGCGGCCACACGGGCGGCTTCCCCGTGTGGGATGTGGCGTTCGCACCGCTGCTCGGCTACTACTTCGCCACGTGCTCGATGGACCGCACGGCGCGGCTGTGGAGCACGGACCACGTGACGCCGCTGCGCGTCTACGCGGGGCACATGTCGGACGTGGACTGCGTGCGGTTCCACCCGAACGCCAACTACTTGGCCACCGGCTCTAGCGACAAGACGGTGCGGCTGTGGGATGTCCAGACCGGCGCGTGCGTCCGCGTGTTCACGGGCCACTTCCACGCCGTGCGCAGCCTCGCCTTCTCGCACAACGGCCGGTACCTCGCGAGCGCTGGCGACGACCAGTACATCAACATTTGGGACCTGCACGCGGGCAAGCGGCTCGAGACGTTGCTCGGACACAAGGGAATGGTCACGTCGCTGGACTTTAGCCGCGAGAGCGCCGTGCTCGCGAGCGGAGGCATGGACTCGACCGTGCGGCTCTGGGATATGAAGACGCTGACGGAGCAGCCCGCCTCTGCTGCTGCGAACTCGTCGAGCGCCATGAGCAGCATGCACGGTGCGTCGTCAGCGGGGATGGCGCCGCCTGCCGCCAAGCGATCGCGGTATATGCGTCCGGTGCAGATGGCGCGGGCCAGCACGGTACCCGACCTGCCGCCGTCACGTTTCCTGCTCAAGACGCTGCGCTCCAAGCACACGCCGATCTACCGCGTGCAGTTCACGCCGCGCAACCTGCTGCTCGCCGGCGGCGTCTTCTCGCCCAAGACGGACGCATAGACGTCCATGTCCAGCGACGAGAAGGGGACAGGAGCGTCATGACCAAACAATGATAGCAAAACGCAGCCGCGGGAGCAACACAACCAATTGATAGATGTATAGATCGCTTCCGCTCGCCAAGGCTGCCGCATCAACTGCGCTGGAGCGCCGCGACGATCAAGACGATCGAGAGCGCGGCGCTGATGCCCACGCCAACGGCCGCGAGCCGCTCGGTCTTCTGCAGACGCAGCTCGAGCGCGTCGACGCGGTCGACCACCGCAGCGAGCGAGCGCGCGGCGTACTTGCCGAGCACGTCAGCCTCGAGGTTGACCTTGTCTCCGACCTTCTTGAGCGGCAGCACGATGTGGTTCTGCGTGTGCGCGATGAGCATGACGTTGAACCATCCCTCGCGCGTGTTGACCTCGCACACGGTGAGACTCGTGCCGTCGATGGCCACGTAGCCCTTGCGCACAATATTGGCCAGGATGTCGCGCGGCGTGCGGATGCGCACCCAGAGCGAGTCGTGGTCGCGCGTGAAGTCGGCGATCTCGCCCGTGCCGTCCACGTGGCCCTGCACGAAGTGGCCGCTGTTGCGGTCCGCCGCCCCCATGGACCGCTCCACGTTCACCTTGTCGCCTTCGCGCAGCTCGCCCAGGTTGGTGCGGCGCAGCGTCTCGGGGGCCACACCGAACGCGACGTGGTCGCCGGTAATGGCCGTGGCAGTCAGACACGTGCCGTTGACGGCGATGCTGCAGCCGATGTAGGCGCCTTCGAGCGCCACCTTGACCTGCACCACGAGCTCACAGCCGCGACCAGTCTCGCCGTTCCACAGCCGCAGGTCGCCGCGCTCCTGCATCGACACGACCGTGCCCAGCTCCTCGACGATGCCCGTGAACATGGCGCTCTCTCTCTTTAGCTGCTTGGTCGGCTTCTTGGTGTGCCAAAGTCGAAATGGCGTGGTGAAATTGCAAGGAGCTCATGTGAAACCAGCGATACGCAATCACCCAATAAAACTCTATCCGGCTCAAACTGTCTCATTAATTTGATAATCAAGTGTGTGTCATTCGATAGACTCAATTTAATTTGGACATAGCTGTTTACGAAAATCAACTGGCCAATCAGAGGAGATAACGAGGATACATCGTTGATTTGGAATCAAACAAAATGAGGACAATCCGAACCTCTAAATGCCACGTTTGACTCGTTCGTTCGTCTACAGGCCACCGGAGGTCAACATGACCGCTATGTGTGACTCTGCCTGCACGTGGAGGCATACTGGTTCAGCGCCTACCTAGTACGCGTCCTCGCTGGCGCTGCCCTGCATGATCTTGACGCCGGCGCTGGTGCCGAGGCGCGTGGCGCCTAGCGCGAGCATCTTCTTGGCGTCCTCGGCCGATCGGACGCCGCCGCTCGCCTTGACCTGCTTGCCCGCGGGCAGCGCGATGCTCGCCATCAGCTTGACGTCCTCCTCGCTCGCGCCACGCGTGGAGAATCCCGTGGACGTCTTGATGAAGTCGGCGCCGGCGGCGATAGCCAGCTCGCTGGCCTTGCGGATCTGCTCGGTCGAGAGCAGCGCCGTCTCGAGGATGACCTTGCTCACGGCGCCGCGCGTCTTGCACACGTCCACGACGGCGCAGATGTCGCGCAGCACGTAGTCGAGCTCGCCCGCGACCATGCGGCCGACGTTGATGACCATGTCAATCTCCTCGGCGCCAGCATCCAGCGCCTCGCGCGCCTCGAACGCCTTGGTCGCCGACGTGCAGGCACCCAGAGGGAACCCGACCACGCAGCACACCTTGACGTGGCTCGTACCGGCCGCCAGCTCGTCCAGCGCCTGCAAGCACACAAGTAGGCAGCGTTAGTGTACTGCTCCAGCCTCCAGCTCTTGCCCTGACCCAGTCAACCACTCACCTGGCGCGCGAACGACGCGTACGAGGAGTTGACGCACACCGAGCAGAAGGAGTACTGCGCAGCCTCGGCGCACAGCTCGCGCACTTGCGCCGGCTCGGCGTCGGCCTGTTGTGCGTTCCCAGCCAATCGCAGCGCCACAAACGACCGTCAGAGCGCGAAGGATCCGCCGCAAAGTCTCTGTGATCGAGCGAGAGCGCACCTTGAGCAGCGTGTGGTCAATGGTCTTGTTCATGGCGAGCTGGAGCTGGCTGGTGGAGAGATGAATGGACGCTGAGAAGCACGGAAGAGGACGGCGGGAAGTTGGGAAATGCCGTAGCGACGACGACTCATGCGCCGCGCGGATGAACTGGCAGCGGTGGTATGCATTCACCAGTTCACCTCGTTGATGTTGGTGTTTGATCCGGTCGATTTGTACCAATAGAAGGCTTTCTGAAGGGAAATGAGACGCTTTAATTGGATTAAAAGAGTGAAAAGAGATTCGCGGCAGAAACACGCCGAGCGGTTTTCGACCAATCAGCTGACGGATCTCGACTGTCACAGACGGGCTCACACTTGACTCGCTTGCTGGTCTACGCTTACAACTTGGTGCTGTTGCTACTTGCATGCAACAAGTATAGCAACAGTCTCTGCTCCACGGTCTTCAGACTTCCGCCACAGTTGGTCAGCAGCCCCGGTAACGCACTCGGCAAGCTTTGTTATTACGTAGTATTTGATACATGTAGTGCAATCGACGGTCAAGAAGGCTGATCTGATCAAGTTATTTGGCGGTCTGTGCATGCTCCGTCGACTGGCGAGGGCTGGGGCGCAAGCAGCGGTATCATAGCTTGGACGCAGATCGGGTCACTGCCGGCCCCGTTTGGTGGACACCAGGGTCTGGTGACCAGACCTCCTCTCTTCGCTCTACGGGACTTCGTGAAGCAAGTTGTGCCGAGAATGCACGATCGACGGCTTCGAATGCTGTCACGAGACCCCAATTTCAAGGTGTTCATGTCAGTCAATACGATGCGCGTTCGACCAGATTGATCTACCAGACCACGAGAGAGAATTCAAGCTGTTGGCTCGGGGTGAGGATGCATGCAAGGTCTTGTGCAGACCAGTATGCTTCCCGCTCGAGATGCCATTTCCGTCGATCGCGTAGCCTGGCGACCGCGCGGTCCCATGCTCGGCGCAGCATCAATCCCTTTGAAACTCCTTATGACCGACCACAGCACGTGCATTTCCTTCACTCTACTTCGATCGAGATCGTGCCAACCTCATTGTCGAATCATCCTCGAGCAGCACACTCCAATAACAACTCTGACTGCGATAACGCCGATGGCCAAGCTCTTCCGCGTCGTTGTGGGCCTCGTGGCTACTATCCTGGTCGCCGCTTCTGGAGCCACTGCTGCCGACAATGGAACGCCTTCGCTTCGGTCCGCGGCGACTGACGGCGGAATGGCCGACCACCGTCAGCTCCTGCGAGGTCTGGAGACCACTGGCGACAAGCAAGCCGCGAGTGGCGACGGGAGTCTGATCTCCGGCGAGGACGGCGACGCCGCGGGCGTCGTGGTGGCCCCACCTGTCGACACGGACGGGAGCGAGTCGACGGCTGCCAGCTGGTTCGAATTCTGCAGCTATCACAGCTTTGTGTGCCGCCATATTCTCTAACGCTTGGGAGATTGGTACCTCACGTGACAAGAGGATGTAGTAGTGACCCACTACAGTAGTTCATCAAGTTCAGACAGAGAGCGGTTCACAATCAATGGAGATTTCTTTGCTGGCGAGTGCGTCTGTCCTGTCTTCTTCATTGATTCTTATGGGGGACACGCACCACGCGAGACTTGTCATCATCGATCCGTGCTTTCTCATCGTCCTCGGTCTCTAGAAAGCGCTGGAGGAGCTCACGGTGCTCGTGTGGAAGTGGTCGCGCCTGGTTCATCGCCTCCATCATCTGACGCGCCATGTCGCTGTCGGTCGCTGCAGATCGAAGAAAACGCGGTACGTTGGCGGTGGCGGCGGCTCCAGCAGTGGTGGTGGTGGAAGTAGCTGCCATGAAGGCGATTCGGTGGAGGAACTCGGACATGGTCGTTGTCGTAGGAGTTGGTGCAGTCCGAAGATGATTGAATAATGAGGTACGATCCGTGTCGCGATCGATGCCGGTGCTGCTGATTCGCCTGCAGTGGTCAGGCCAAGCGGTATGAAGAGGGGAGAGTCGTGTGTGGTGCGTTGACCAACTGATATCGCTCGGTGTCTCGAAAATGCGATCGACGGGGATAACCTAGCGATTTGGAGGCTCATTTGTCTGCGTGACACCTCTCCGAGAACTTTTCGCTTCGGGTCGCACAATACGAACTGCTGCGCTACTCGACTTGAACACATACCGCACCTGCTACATCTTGATGACCCGTATGATAACGCCACTAACAACTGTGGACTGCTGGACATGCATTGCGATAACGAGAAACTGTGAGTCGATTCGACGGTATCGCATGAGTTGAAGTACTATACCGTAAAACCTGTGTTGTATCCGACAGATTGTTATTTCCGACAAGACCAGCCAGCCAATGGCAGCGTCCCATTCTAAACAGCAGAAAATTGATGTTATTTCCGACATTTCGAACAATTGACTGGTCCTCGAACGCTAAA
>JAADXY010000050.1:0-62173 GCA_023338065.1 Phytopythium montanum
CTTCTGCAGTCGTCGCTGGCTCGAGTTGGCCTTGAGCCGGTGGAACTCGCAGAGCTTGTGCAGCGTGCCGTCGAGCTTGGTGGCGCGCGCGCTCGTGCAGACCTTGCTGCGGTAGCCACACTGGAGGTCGCGCGGGACGGCGGCGGGTCCACGGACTTGACCCTGGCGGTGGTGGGCGAGACGCTCGTTCGTGGTCGTGTACACCGTCGACATCATTGCTGACCGAGTCGTGGAGAGTGTGGAGAGTACGCTAGCTTGGCAAATGCGTCGGGGTGGCGTCGATCGCTTGAGCGCCGCGGAGCAAATTTGGTTGTGAACTGCATTCGTCCCAGGCTTCTCGTGACTCGAACTGGACGGCTCCGCGCGGAAATCACACATCAATTTCGAGTACTGTGCCAGACACACGCTTGTGCAGATCAGACCAGCAGTCGCGATCGTTTTTTGGCGGAGTGGTTGCGAGTGCAGCCGTCGACTGGTCTCGTCGCTGCTCGTCCGCTGGCGCGTTGATTGAACAAGGCGCGATTCCCCACTGGGAGATGGGCGTGCCTGATTTTCATGCGGTTCGACGCATAGCTCCATCGGACGGGATTTAAATCAATTTGAATGGCCTTTCTGTTCTGACGCCGAAATTTAAACTTTCACTTTGTAAGAAGTCACTCATGCTCTTGCTGTTCGGCGACATTTTCGTTCAACACATTTGAATAAATTCATTTTGTTGAAGCTATGAGGTAGAGCGATCAATTGAAGACAAAATGTGGCACCGTCGACTGTGAGCTGTAATGACCTGCTACGAGCACAGCCACAGCCACCGCCGCATTCTCCAGCCGCTTGCAACAGCGTCCACCTCTCCGACCCCCTGGCCTCCGGCCACCGCAGAACTCGACAGCTCACTGGCCATTCGCTGCCAAGCGTCCGGAGTTTCTACGCCCGGTCAAGGTGCGTGCACTTCTACACTCTCTGTGCAGATTCACAGATCGCTGCATTCCGGATGTGTCCGAGCGGCTTGAAAAATTGCAGTCGAGCTGCCACTGTTCAAGCTCAGCGCGTGCTCTTCACTCCGTCATGCCAGATATATCGCTATCGCACCCGGTGATGGCATTGCTGAAGGGCGATGCAGTGCTGCACGGACCATGGCTGTTATATCGAATATGCGCAGGGCAGCTGAGCTCTCGTTGGGTGATCACTGGAATCGACGCCTTCACGCTGTCAATCATTGAGCGGAATGCACTGCCAGCAGCTTGGACGCAAGCTCGACTTGCGTCAACGCTGCTCGAACCTGCTCGATACGGTGCCTGGTACAGTAACAGGATCGTGTGGCGAGCCGAGCTCGGTGCGTCGAGAATGAGCAACACCAGGTGCTACAGAACTGATCCTGCTGTGACTTGCGGCCCCAGCGTGGGACGGACACTTGTGACTCAGAGAGAGCCATTGGCGGCGCGAAAGTTCGCTCTCATGAGGGATGAGCGCACGTCCCCAGCTGGATTTACAAGGCTGTGCCTCGTTGCACACTGCGCTGTGAAACTTTGAGAGACTCCCAACCAAAAGAATTGGGATTGTGTCGGAAGGAGGAACGAATGGCTAGCGAGCAGGACAGCGCGGGTCCGTTTATCGGTTGTCCGGAGGTCACGTCGGGACGCGAGCAAAGCGAACGACATCTCGCCAGTTGTGGTGGTGGTGGTGGTCGAGGTACTTCCAATCGAGTTGCTAAAAAAAACCGCTTGGACGCGCAGTGGCGGGTATTGGTTAGCGATGCAGTCGTGGTGGTCGAGACTGGTATCTCACCAGTTGTGGGGGATCGAGCCATGTACTATTGCGCGACAGCATCAGCGCCGAGTTCTCTAGTACTCGCACGCCGCTCTGGACAGAAAGCATAGTACAGTACTGTACTTGCGAATGAGAGATTGCTGCCATGTTGCAACAGACTGAAAGACACGCAGCATGCTGGCGGTGGTGCTGGCAGCGATGACATGTTGCCAAGCGCCTGGCAGGCCTCTTCAGGAAATAGCAAAACAAAGTGTCAGAAACAAATTGGCAAAATTCACTGTATATTTGAGTAAAGTGTCAACATTCGACATTCACAGATCCTACACGGCCGTCGCAATTAGTTGAACGAAGCGAACTGCATTTGACAGGTGGCGGTTGCCCATCACCTAGGGGAGTTTTGACTCAAAATTTGAGCGTCACTCACCTTGTCGAATTCGGGGTATTCAATTCGATGCAAATCAAATTGACCGCTAAATGCGTCGTTGCAGTCGACGACATGCAACGCCACGGAAGTCCACGGACGCCGCCAAGCGTCCGATGCAATGCGAGCCAAGGCTGGGGACTCGCTCATGGATTTTCTCGACGCCTTGGTCCCGTGAGAGCGACTTGATGCATCGCAGACACTGCAACGGATTCTGGGTTTTACCATCTCCCAGTCAGTCCCCCTCTCACTGCGAGGAAGAGTTCTTTACAATCGCACACCATCACGAGTTCGTCTGCTGTAGTCCAGTCGAATCCGTTGGTGGCGGCAGCAAGTCAACGGTGTTGAACGGAGTCGATCGAGTCAGAGAAGACGCTTGCATACTTATAATGAATCGCATCGAACGCTCGCAGCGTGCTCTATCTGCTGGGGACAGCCGTCGGTTGGTCCTACGCTTCAAGCAGCAACTCTTGCGTCAGTGTCGATATTCGCTCGGCCCCGGACTCAGACGATCACAGCTTGCGAACCGGCGAACAACCCGTCGTCGACGATCCAACTGGCTGTGCTGGCGTCGCTGCCAACGAGCGGTGCCGGGAGCGACTGCATGTCGAATAGCAACAGCTCGAGCATCGCCATGTCTTCCGTGCACAGCTTGGCCGTGCTCGCGTCGTCCGCAGTCAGCGGCTCGATCGCAGACAGCAGCGGCGTGTCGACCGGTCGCCGCCGTCGCTTGGACTTGGACTTGCCGGCCGCCGAGTCGCTCAGCTCGCGGAGGAGCGCGCGTTCGAGGCGGTGGCGCCGGTGCAGCTTCTGTTGGTTCAAGTTGGCCTTCTGCCGGTGGAACTCGCACAGCTTGTGCAGCGACCCGTCGAGCTTGATCGCGCGCGACTCGGTGCACACCTTGCTGCGGTACCCGCACGTCAGCATGGTGGCGGACTGGAAGAGGATGCTGGGGAAGGTAGCGCTCATTGAGATGGTCAACTCGATCGGTGGCTAGACGTGGTAAATTGAAGAATGAGACTTCGCTCCGAGCGACGCACTCAACGCGCCACGCACAGTACACGGCGGCAGCTGTGAGTCCAGCGATCGATCAAACACAGAACAAAAGAAGGCTGCATGTTTGGCGCGAGATATCACTGACATCATATGCAATGGCTGTGTAGCCATTGGCGCCAGGCTGCCTGTTGCGGAGCGAGTCAAGTCCAGTGAGGTGGACGATTCATTATGAAGACTGCAGCCAACACCGACAGCCGTCGCCGTCGCCATCGGCCAGCGCGCCTCGGAGGGATGCGCTTTGGGATTCCCGTGACATTGGACGGGGGAACAATCAATGAATGTATCCGTACAGTCAGCCCCCTCGAACTGCAAAGAGTGAAACACATTGAATTTACAAGGTTTATTAATTTAAACAATATTTCGGTGTATGACTTCATTCGAGATTAAATTAATTGTCCGAGGGGATAATTCTAAACCGGTTTGCAGTTGGAGGGGTCTGACTGTACGTGTGCCACAACGTTCCAATGTTATGAGCGACTGATCAGCGGGTCCGTGCTGTACCTCTCCGCCTCCTAGCCAGCAAGCCTTCATGACGGCTTCGCCATCGCAGGATTCGCTCGCTCACATCTGCCTATGGTGAGCAAAACGCGACGTAGGCGCAAAGATTGTTCGGAGGGTTCACAAGGTAGCGCCACACAATCATAACGTTCACCCCCAGGCGACGCGGAGATTGATTCTATCGATGACTGCGGCGGTCGAGAGGCGCTAGCCGGTTCCTCCACGTGTCGGGCGAGCTCCTCGTTTTCGAGGCGTTCGAGGCCCTGCAGGCAGTCATCTCCATCACGGGTTCTTGCCATCGGTTGAAGCGAGGCCTCGGATCCGATCCGACACCTTCTAACAGCAACAGCGCCGAGCCGGGGAGAGCTCGGAGAGACGCGATGTCAGACTGGCAGTGATCAGGCCTCGGATCAGTGACCAGGCACCGACGGCCACCGGAGCAGGGCGACGGAGTTCCGGAGTTCACACTCGAGGAGGCGAGGCAAGTCGAGGCGAATCAAGTCCAAAGACCCATCACGCGGCGTAGCTTCCGAACTTGGCTACTTCACAGAAGGGGCAGCATTGGGCGATTAATTACTATAACCCAGTACTTGAAGCTCATCTTGGCGGATTGCACTGATATAGTTACATTTAGAAGGTTTTATTTTCTCACGTTTTCAAACAGGTCAAGCGTCGATATCCCGCTCCAGACTGCAACAGAATCCAGCGTCTATGGTCGATTAGGCGTCAAGCCGACAGCACGCCCACAACGAGGAACAACTCCGCCCTCAGTCTCCAATTCGACAGCCGACGCTCTCGAACTCGGTCTCCGATTCGAACACTCCAACCCACTTGTCAGGCCCGATATGCCTGCTCAGGACGACCGCGGCAGCACTCACCCGCCCACCATCCGCTGTTCGTACGCCTTCAAGTACTGCAACAACCCGCGCGCGGTTAAGACCACCGGCGAGCTGCACAAACTGTGCGAGTTCCACCGGCAGAAGGCCAACTTGAACCAGAAGCGACTCCAGGAGAAGCGGCGGAAGGAGCAGAGCGTCAAGGCGATCCGAACCGCGCGAGCTGGGCAGCGTCGAAGCCATCCATACCGCCTCCCTCTCCTGCTACAGTCCGGACTCCACCACGAGCAACAACAGCACAAGCTCCACCCTGCCACCGCATTCGATCGAGGACTCTCGTTCACCGACATTGACGACATCCTGCTGGATTGCGCCGCGGTTGTGGCTGAGCCGCGCGGAGTCACGACCGGCATCGAGAGCTCGGCGAACTTGCTGGACTCGTACGAGATCAGACTGTAGGAAATAGTCCATTCACATGAAGACGGCGTCATTGCATCAATCACTCCCCAAATGGCTGCTTGCGAGAACGCCAGCACTCCCCGAATGGCTGCGCTTCATCGAAAACTCGGTTGCCCGTTCAAATCACCATCGAAACCAATCGCCATTACATTGCCAATGAAGCGAAGCGGGATGATGAATTCTCAATTGTTGGTCCACCCGAATGAAATGCGGTGGCTGGAGTACTTCGCGATCTTCTTACCTCTCTACCTTACTGATCCCCACCATTCGATCGATCAATCTCTCTCCATGTACGACGATAACTTGCCTCCACTCCTCTTATCGCCCTACTCCGAGTCGGAGTCCGACAGCAGCGTCTCAATCGCCTTCAGATCGTCTTCGTTGCACTCGACATGCAGAAAGGTGTTATCGTCCAGCAGATCCGAGATGTCGTCGAACGACAGCCTTCGGTCCAGGCCCCGAGTCGCCGCAGCGGACTCGCTCCTTTGTCCTAGACGGTCCTTGATCTGCCGTCGACGCGCCGCCAGGTCCCGCTGGTGCTTGTTGGCTTTGGCGCGGTGCTCCTGGCACTGTTTGTGTGGATCCCCGGACCTCTTGACGGCACGCGGTTTGTTGCAGAAGCTGAACGGGTACGAGCAGCGGAATTCGTCCGGCAAGATGTGCGTCGCCATGGTCGAGTTGCTTGAGAGTTTGGGTCGCTGCAGAGTTCGCTGTCGGTTGTCGACGCGTTCAAGAGGCCAGTTGGGAAGTGAACACACTCATCTGGAGCTTGGAACGCGGACAATCAGCGGCAAAGCAACCAGCCGGAGCTGCTCGTTGGAAGACGCGCTCATGACGTAATAACCATATCACGGTCGCTACAGCTACACAGTGTAGCCGAGAGAAAGAAAGCTCGCGTCGAATGGAGAGCGAACAACGGGGTCCAGACGATTTCGAGCCGACGGCTGAAACAAGCAGCCGATAACTTGCAAAGCTGTCGCGCTTCAACTGTACCGACCGACAAGTGGAGTCTGCACCCGTGCCAAAGATACGCCCATGTAGCTTTTCAAGGGTGGGAGTCGGCAAACTCCGCCTTCATCTCACGCGTGAGTCGCAAAGCGGCCGACTGGAAAGCGTGCAAGTGGGATTTCGAGTCGGAGACCTTGTGGCGAAACCTTATCGAGCCAATGCGGCCTGCTCCTCCGACTCTTGACGGCTTTGCGTGACCTCCAAGTACCGTTCACAGGACTGTTATACGGCAACCACCGCGGTTTTGCGTCCTAACTGCAGAGCTCGACCCAAGATATATCTGTCTCAACGTGGCAACTCCACCGCGCGATCATCAACAGTGCCTCGGAGGGATGGGACGCCAGCGCGCTAGTGATTTATAGGGGAAAGCAACCATCAAGAGGCACACAGGGTTGGTCAGAGCACGGACGCCGATACTCGTGGCTCCGAGGGCTCCTCGGACTGGGGAGGGTGGAGAACGAGATGGCTGGACTTGGCGGACTAAAGCGGCTTGATGAACGTTCTTGCGGCTTTGATTCGTCTGTTCGACCAGTGAGGCCGGCTGCGCAGCCAACGCCGATCTTGACGCCTCCGCAGTGGCTGGAGCTGGAGAGGTCTATGACCAGCACTTGTTCCATACACGGTAAGTGGATTAGCCCTGTTCGTAGATCGAGCATACAATACCCAAGTTCTGTCCTTGAAGAGGCGTCGAGTTCGAAAACCCGACTGCCTTCAAGACCGCCGATAAGCGGTCGACACGTCAGTCTGATACGCTGAAGGGTGCAACGAGACATATTATGTTGACAAAGGAATAAACAGGCCACGGGTGGCCCCACCCCGCGCAGTTGGAGAGCAGCAGCAGCCTTCCACCCGCAACACCCCTTCACACAGTTGAAGAGCACAGACAACGTAGCGCGTTTCTCCGCTTGTCACCACCAAGATCAGAGCTGCAACTTGCCAGCAAGGCGATGGTTGAATCGAACAGGCTAATCGCATCGTGCTATAGACTCTCTTCCATTCACCGACGACCCAGGTCAATCGCTGCTCTTCTGCCCGTCGTCTGCCGATCCGTCGTCTTCGTCCGTCCAGAGCTCCGCGAGCTCCCGCAAGTCGCTGGGCGACAGCGACCCGTTCGCGTGCGCAGCCAGCGGCTCGAATTCCATCCCGACCTCGGCGCCCTCACTGTCGCCCTCTGTGTCCGTCGATGGCGCACTGGTCTTGGCCTGCTGCACCAACCGCGCCAGTCGCTGCCGCTGCTTGTCGCGCAGCCGCTTCTGATTCTCGTTCGCCTTGGTGCGGTGCTCCTCGCACAGCGTGTGGAGCTCGCCGTTGTCCTTGGTGGCGCGGTGGTTGTTGCAGAACCGGTTCTTGTATCGACAGCGCACGCTGTTGGGCAGCACGATGACAATCTCCCTCGGGAAGCTCCCGGCCGCGGCAGTCGAAGCGTTGAAGGCCATGACAGCAGCGTCTGTTGCCTGTCCACCAGGCCAACAAGCACACACGGCGGAGTGAATTGAGCAATGAGACACGGATGATGCCGGCCCGAAGCAGCGCAAGCGACGCCCCTCCATGTGGACATGCAAATCGTCCGCGTCTCCAGTCAAGGAGGCTCGTTGTCCGTCACCGGTTTTGAACAGTTGCCACTTTCGCCACTGCCACGTCGACGGTGCCGCTCCAGGCTCCAGGGACGGACCGGTCACTCATGACAAGGCTGAAGATGCTCGCTGGCTATTCAGTGTGAAAGGTGGGAGCGCCTGTCGTCGGCATCTGAATGTGGCGGTGCGCGTCGCCTATTGTGGCATGCACATGCGGTCATTAGGTGAGACCGCCTTGATCCCCGCGCTCCTCCCGTTAGCTCCACCGCGACACATTGGTACAGTACGAGCCGGATCGCAGCCCACGCTCCAAATGGTCGCAGTCTCTGCACGCAGAGGATCACAGGCGGTTGTGATTGATTCACAGCGACCGCCGGGGGTGGCCTTTGCGTCCAGTGATCGTCGGAGCGGCGCAGCACACATCCGCGGCCGACACCGGCGGCACGTCGATCCTTCAACAACGCACCTACTTGATGGCCGAGTCCGCCCATGAAATACGCGGCTGCTGACAGGAGTCGCATCGCCGTTTGCCGCGCGCTTCTGCGCCAAATGACGTGGCGAGCCGACCGAAGAGTCAACAGTGGCACGGCCAATGCAATGCGCCGCGAACGACCGCATCTTTGCAGTTGCCCGCCGCGGCCACCAGTTGAGTGCCCAGCGTGCTCCATAGTCAACAGTGCGCCGCTCAGCCGGTCGCCGCTGTATCGTCTTGCCTGACCAGGTGGTCACATTTGCACTGCAGTCCGCCGACCGACCGCAACGCAGCCATCGGTTGTCGCCACACGGCTTCACAGCGGACGGGAATGACGTCGCCGCGATCTTTCGTCCCTCAAACACCAACCGCGTTTGGTTCAACACTCAGCACTCGATTGGCGACTGTCTAGATCCTCTGCAGCAAACGGTTCCTGGTCGCTCGACGGCGCTGAAGAGGCGACGGCGACGACCGAACGGCCAGCGACCCGACCGGGGGGCCTTCACCCCCGGCGTCGCCAGTTGCTCGCCTGTTGACACGTCGATTTAGTCCGAGAACCACCCGTTGACCGACGTTCCCCTCTTCACCACCAGCTCTAACTGCCACCCCACTCCTCGCCGGCTCTACCTAGCGCGGCAGCTTCAACTTCCCTTTGGTCGAGCCTCTCTCGAGTCGCGTCTTGAGTCGGTCGCCGCTTGGCGGCGTTCAATCCGGCGAAAGCCAGACGGCGCGGATTGTCCCACGGACAGAGGACAAGGCCCACCACCGTGGTGACCACGCCGGACTCGCAGTCCATCCCCAAACGAACGTCGAGTCGACGGTCGACCACACCAACGCGTCACCGACCGAAAGACAAGACATAGGGAGTTGTATCCACTCGCCGCTTTGGCTGTCGCTGTGAATCGAGTGTTCATACAGTATTGGACACGCTCTCTGAGAGTCTCATGGCTAATTGACGCACATCAAAGTGCGGCTGATGGTCGTCACAAGCGCCGGATCCGTTCGCCAGCGCGCAGAATGCGGCGTAGCGGATTCTTTCCCTGCCAAGCCAGACGAGTCTGCAGTTCCATCGACACCAATCCGATTCGCTTTCATCCGGTCTTGTTGACGCCTTCACATGCAGCCTTCACCTCAGAATAGTTGATGCGAGACAATACAATATTTAGCATCATATATTTATATGAAGGAAAAACGCTGATAAAAAACATTTCAAGTACATACATTTTATCATATTATCATATTTCAGGGGATGCATCTCGTTGACCACAGCCGAGACGATGCCGGTGTGAGCTCGCTGAGTCGCACTTGGCCATCAGCCTGAGCAATTGTAACATGAGCGCCGCCGCCTTCACACGATCTTGACGTCCGTCGCGATGCAATCCGGCCCGATCACGGTTCATGTGGTTGCAAGCCTGGCGTCAAGCGCTGCGCCAACCCGCCGACTGAGCTGTCGCGTCAAATCGGACCAGCCACGGCGACTGGACTGGACCCATTGCAACGCGTGCCTTTCGACAGCGACTGCAGTGAGGCGCAACACGGACGGATGGCCGACAAGTGGTGTGGTGTGGAGGTGATGGATTTGAATAGGTTAGTGTACTTTTGCGCAGGAGCGACTAAGTGGTGTGTGGTGGTGGTGAGCCACCACTGGTGGGCTGGACTCTTGCTCGCGCTCAAAAGACGGCCAAGTGCGTGTTCTGGCGCGTCGTACTGACGTCTGCTGCGTGGAGAGGCGTAGTGTCCATGTCCGTGTCCATGTCCGTGACGGCCGAGGCGTGCTGCTGGTCCCAGAGGAGCTGGAGCACTTCGAGGTCCTCGGGCATGAGCTCGCTGGGCGTGCACAGCGGCTCGAGGTCGCACATGGCCCAGTCGTCGTCGTCATCGTCGCCGTCCATGAGCATGTCCTGGAAGGACGTGGTCGTTGTCGAGAGCCACTCCGAGGCGTCAGCAGCACTGGGTGTAGGCACCTCTGGTTCCGCCAGGAGGAACGCGCTGGGCGAGAGCTCGAGCTGCCTCCGCATGCGCAGCCGCTTCTGCATGTTGCGCTGGTTGATGTTGGCCTTGACGCGGTGGTCCTGGCAGAGCTTGTGCACCGTGCCGTTGCGCTTGCGCGCGCGCTCGTTCGGACACGCCTTGCTGCGGTACGTGCAGCGCAAGTGGTCGGGCAGCAGGAACGGGCCGTCGTTGGTCGTCGGGCTGGTCGGGAAGTCCATCGTGGCGCGTCGAAGTAAATTGGGATGTGAGTGCGGCGACTGTCGGGACATCGAACGCTTGGGCGTGCGACTCGACTCCTCGCCAGTGGCGGCCGGTATGTCGGTCAACAGGAAGTGACGCGGTGGCTGGTCCCACACTGTCAAACAACACTGGCGGCCGGGTCTCTTAGGAATTAGCTCAGCTCGAGTGGGTGGACGTATACACTGGCGGAACGCTTGCGCCACCTTGGCGATTGGTCGCAAGTGTAAACTTCCTTCTCTCTCTATGCATCGATCAAGGCGAGAGAGAGCTCTCACATCCTGATCGAGTCAACCGCGTAGAGACGAGAGCCGCTGCCTCGCCGCTGACCACCGCTTTGACTCGAGGACGACGCTCTGGCCAGCTGCGGCGCCAGCCTATTGAGCGCCTGCTGTTGATCAGCGCGCCACGGGGTGCGATGCGCGGGGCCGATGGCGTGTGCGCCAGTCGGGATGGTACTGACTGTAGCTAGCTTCCACGTGGCTGCAGGATCGCGAAAGAGCGGCAAGATGGCAAGTGAAAATGCAGGACCAAGGTGTCGTCGGCTCCTCTCCTGGATATGCATGGCCAGACACTTCGAACACCATCAACATCCATTGTGTTTGTTGCGACAGAGGTTGGTAGTGTTCAGCGTACATTTGATCATAAACGGGTTTTTACACCCGGTTGTTGACGAAATTACACCACTTTCATTGCAAAAAGACGTAAATAGCATTTGAAACTCATTCACGCGACCGCTTCAACTGCCGGAAGAAGCCGCGAAGGCGATGTCATGATCGTTAACGTGAACGATCGCCGAGTTGGTGTCGTGGCGTAGCACTGTAGTCAGCAGCGCCGCCATTTGTAACGGGCGGCGCGGAAAGATCCAATTCGCCATGGCCTTCATGCCACGACACAATTCTGTTACTGTAGCGCGCGCGAGTCGCTGATGAACTTGGCTTGTGAACAGACCGAGCCGGAAAGCCTTCAGTCGACACGACACATCCCGACTCAGTGCTCTCCCCAGGCTGGCTGGCCCAGCGCGAAATATTCACCGAAACGTTACTCGCATTGATCTCCGCGTCCGCCATCGCCAAGGTCAGCTAAACTGGCCCGGGCTGGAAGGATGCCGAGGTCTTTGATGGGCCAGCCGTCTCGCCGCAATGGAGACCGTCCTCCCGTCTTATGCTAGTCAGTGACTGGCAGTCAGTGACCAGAGGACGCCAAACGGATCGTAAAACCATGAGCGTTCCCACGCTTTCAAGCATTGGAATCACACGGCGCGTGGTATGCGAGCTAACACTGCAGCGTTGCGTTGAGCTGCTCTGATGGCTGGCGTAGTGCCGACGGGGCGCGACGCTCGGATTGTTGAGGTGATTTGCGCCGACGTTGGTCCGCGCAGCCAGCTCGCTTTGTCTCCAAGAGATCGCGGCCCCGCTCCACGTGCCGGCGCATTGAAGCATCGCGCGCAATCCAGGCAAATGAGCGCGCGCCAGTCGATTCTTCCCCCACCTCCCAGCTGCAACTCTGCCACGCTGTCGACAAGAGAAATGGTTTGGATCGGATGCGCTGCTGAGTCGGCTCCCCCTTTCCTCGGTGGTGCGCAAATATTCGGCACGTAAATCCGCTCCGAGGCGGATTGGACGCCCGCCCGACAGCAATCTCCAGCCTGACGGGTGAAGGAGAGCTGGCATGTAACTCAGCGGTGGTTCCGGTTGAACCATCGACGCGGGAGCTCATCCATCACCTCCAAGAGGCTCCGAGAGATACTCGCTGCACCACAAACGCGAGGCAACGCTTGACGTGGCGCGGAGCTCGTTTTCCGTGGGAAATTCTGCCAGGAAATGACCGAGAGAGGCCCCCAGGCGAGTCGTGTATCCATCCCGGTGGCCAGAGAGGAGCAGGAAGACACCTCGAGGTGACGCAGTAAGGACTGTGTAAATACATATCGCTTGAGATTGAATGTATTTATGATCAATCTTTTGCCGCATTTGGCAGCGCTCAGACACCTCAACGTACATAATCTTGTCGAAGTGGATATTTGTTACTTGACCAAAAAGCCCACATCCTCGTGTCATCTCATCAAGCACCATCGGAGTGTGAGCCCACGCCGCGACTCGAGAGCGGAGCCAGCCTTGATCATGACCTCCATTCTCGGTTCTCCATGCTCGGTTCCCCAAGAGACTGCGACCACCAGGTCGTCGAAGCTCTAGACCTGCTCGGTTGTCCATTGATATGTTACAGAATACCGCGCTCCACCAGCGCCAAGACCGCGTCGCCTGGTCCGCCCTCGCTGCACCGAGATGAACCGTACCGCACGGAATACTGTCAAAGCGCTCGTGAGTAATGCGTCCGTGTCGCTCTTAGTCCGCCGGTAGGTATCTCTTCAGACGCGCGTCTCTTTCTTCTCCCAGAAGAGCTTGAGCGCCTCCAGGTCCTCTGCGCGCAGATCTGCAGGCTCGGCGAGCGGCTCGATCGCGTACAACCCCCACTCGTCCACGTCTTCGTCCTCGTCCAGCGGCGCGAACTCGTCGTGCCGCGAGTTCTCTGGCGACGGCGCTCTCCTGGCCGCCGCGGCCGCTTCCACCTCGGCGACGAACTCTTCTCTCCGCCGTCGTTCGCGCAGCCGCCGCTGCATGTTGCGCTGGTTCTCGTTCGCGCGCAGCCGATGCTCTTGGCATAGCTTGTGGAACGTGCCGTTGCGCTTCCGAGCGCGCTCGTTCAGGCACGGCTTGCTGCGGTACGTGCAGCGCAGCTCGTCGGGCACCGTGGCGGCCTCGGCGCGAGGCAGCATCGTGGAGCGAGTCTTCGACCGGGCGAATCGCGCAATGACTGGGCAGTGACTGGGCAGTGACTGGGTCGTGACAGGTCTCTCTCTCTCTCTACCTGTAGTCCCACCGGCCGGCCAGCCAGTCAGCACTTCCTTCTCACGCCACTTGCGATCGCTCACTCGCCTTCTGCTGAGCGCTTCTGAACTGGTGCCGCGTCGTGTGCGCCTCTGATCTGCCTGGGAAGCACCCGACCGACCATAGGGAAGCCAGCGAGGATGGGGATGAAAGGCTGGCGGACTGGCAGTGCCAGACCTGCTATAGTCGCGGGCTGTTCCACTGCCGGCCGCCAGCGTTCTGTCGATGGCCCGGCTGATGGCTTGACACACGTTCGATGCTTCAAAACCGGTCAGAGATCGTCGGACTGGACTGGACAGGACAGGACCGCCTGCCACAAGCATACACGCGGCGAGAGATTCAGAGGGGACGGGCGATCAACCCGACCCTTTTGTGGCGCCCCACGTGGCGAAAACCCGCCGGCCGGCCACTGTTGACAGCTCAATAGGATGCACACGACCAGGCGGCAGCACTGCTTGACTGCTGGCTGCTGGCTGCTGGCTGCTGGCTGCTGGCTGCTGGCTGCTGGCTGCTCGCAGCTGCGGCCAGCGGGAGAAGCCACGCCATGCGAGAAGGGCTCGATTCGCACTATCCTCCGCGCAACCGGTCGATCCAAGGCTAGGTTCGCGGCCACCCAGAGGTTGACAAAGCAACCGTGTGCACTTCGAAGAGGGCTGGCAGGCTCAGCTCAGTTGCTCGTGGCGGATGTCTGGCTGCGTGGCTCAAGCAAGCATATCTTGGAGGTGATTACGAACGTTGGGAGGATGACAGGCACGCTGTCAGCCCTCCGTCCTCTGCCGTCTTCTCCAGGTTCTCGCTGACCTGACCATCGCAATGTGCTTGGAGTTCTGGAGGGTATCAAGCCCTGGCTTCTACGCAACGCCACCGCATCTGAGAAACGCACCTCGACACCCCACCGTGACACTGCAACCACAGCGAGCGTCGCATCGTAGAGTCCCCCGCGGCGCTGCCAACAGTGGTCAATGGCCGGTTCAAAGCGCCATTTTCGGGTCGGAAAGCGGCGCTGCATCCGCTTCGAAAGACGCCACGTCGGACTGAAAACCGAGAAAACGGAGCGCGTCAATCGCCTCGACGGTCTTTGCAGTCGAGCCCGGCCACGTGACGGCGGGTAGAGATGCGAGAGAATAGAATCGGGTCGGACGGCGCTCTCTCTGGCGAGAAGGCGTCCCGGCTCGGCACTGACGCCGGTAAGGGCAACGCGGCGACGTTTGCTCATGCCTCGGACAACTGCGTCAACATGGACGATCGGTTGCATTGGACCGACTGAGAGCGAGGCGACAATGTCGGTTCCATTCTGGCTTTGAATCGGATGTATGGAAAGGAAGCAGGATGTTGAGGGCAAGTCGGTCTGTTGTATTTCATGGGTCTGTCGTGTTGAAGACGTGGTGTCTCCTGTGGGCGTCGGTCCTCGTACTTTTGACCGACGCGGAGACATCTTGACTGCCCTACCTAACCTTATCATGCATATATACTTCTCGTCGAGACACTGAGGGGCATGCTACCTATGCTTGCTACTGATGGATGGATCTACGATCACATGAAGGCTCGTTGGGCTGCAGGCGAGCGGGAGACTTGACTGGGGGAGAGGCTGGATGAAGAGTTACCTGGTGTGTGGATGGATATGCGGGAGGCGGAGAGAGCCGTGTCCGATACTGGCGGTGTGTGCGATGCCAGTGGATAGCGCAGAGTGCAGAGGTGGACGGACGCGTCTAGGGACCGAACTGCTTGTCCCAGAGCACTTGGAGCGCCTCGAGATCCTCCGGCTTGAGGTCGACGGGTCCGTCGAGCGGCTCGATGGAGACGAGGCCCCAGTCGTCGACATCGGCGTCGTCGTCGAGCCCCTCGTCGTCGTCGAACAGCAGCTTGTCGAGCAGCTCGTGGCCTGAGGAGCTCTCCTGCTGCCGCCGCTCTCGCTGGCGCCGCGCCATGTTGCGCTGGTTCTGGTTGGCCTTGATGCGGTGCTCTTGGCAGAGCTTGTGCGGGGTCCCGTTGCGCTTGCGAGCGCGCTCGTTCGGGCACGGCTTGCTGCGGTACGTGCAGCGTAGCTCCTCGGGCACCTGTTGGCTGCTGTGGCTCATGCTGCTTGCTGTCTTGGTGACGGACTAGTGACCTGCTTGGTCGCTGGGCATTCGATAAGTGAGCCGCCCAATCGATCTTCCGACCTGACCGCACGTCTAGCGATCTACGGCCACTGATAGCTGACCAGCAGGCACAAGGTCCGACGACGTGGAAGTGGAAATGGGTCTGCTCCACCATCACTCACCGAGCCACTCAAGTGGACACTTTGGCGCGGCTCGAGCCATCCTGGTCATCCGCTGGATGACAGGCGAGTGGTCCTGTGTGTGTGTGCGTGAGGCCGACTCGAGCCCCAACAAGTCGCGCTGCTACGCTACAGTCACAGCGGGCTGCGGTAGAGTGTGGCCGAGTCGGGAATCCACCAGCTCCGAGACAACTTGGCGGGAGTATGTGTAAGCTCGGGCGTTGGATAGGTGGCTTCACTGAGCGACGGGGAGTGCGATATCAGCGCGGATCGCGGTTGGATCTTTTTCTGAGAGTTTTGATTGAGCAGCATGTGTCCGAATCAAAACGTCGTACTAACGTCGAAAACAAGCTTAAATTCTGTCTATCATGTCGATTCAACTCGGACACCGCCCCACATTACGCCCCGCTCCTGAACAGATCATCCCTACAAAATTTGAAATGTTGCATCATATTTTGCTATGAATTATAATTCGCAGGTTGAATGTGGTAATCCTGACCTCCACGTCGACCTCGCGAGGATTTTGTATCATTTGTGAGAGGCGGAGAGTCATTCGGGCGTGTCTCGGTGGGATCCGATCCTGATCCCACGGCCACGTCTATCACGACAATCATTCCGGCAAGACCGACGCTCTCAATGAGGCTCAAGGTGTCCACGCCGACAATATGCTTTCCCTTGGATTCCCCGGTGGCCACTCGCCTCTACGGGTCACAAGGAGGGATATCGCGTCACAAGTCACTCCGTCCGCCCTGTTAGCGTATGTCGGCATGTCACGAACGTAGCCATTGGCCGTTCGTGTGGACTAAGATCCGCCCAACTTCGACGTCGAAGGGGATGCGTTCGATTGTGCGGACGGACCGTCGTGGCAATCAAGGAGAGTGATTTCGGCTACTATTCAGCGACTTTCAGCGCTGAATATCGATCGCCTCGACGACAATCGGACGGATTGCGTTAAACGACATGTGACGGTCGCGAGGCTGTATTTCGCGTTGGCGAGGCCCGCAATCTGATGGCTCACGCTCGTCGACGGCTCTGGTCACGGCCAATAAGCCAGCCAGCCAACACCCAGCGCACGCTGGATGATGTATGATCCGGTGGCTTCGTGACTCGATCCGGCGGACATACCCTGGCGGCCCGAAACAAGTTGCCTCTAGGCCTCGTAGTGGCCTGGGCATGGCAACGGAGACTGGAGGCGGTGTGCTGACTGACGGCGCTCATTGCACCGTGATTCACGGTTCTCTGGTTGCCCCAGGCTGGAAATAGCACGTATCCATCTAAATACAGCCGAGCACCACGGATAGATCTGAGAACAGCTGCTGGTCTTCCTTCCCTCTTTGTCCAGCAATAGCCGACGACTGAGAGATCCTTTGCGAGCCAAGACCCGGGCTACTTGGCGCGTATGTGCTCGACTCGCTCACCCTCCAATAGCTCCTTGGGAGCTCGACAAGACCCGTCTGGGGGTAAGTTCAAGCGATCTTTCCACTCGTTTGTCTGTCTATAATTACTATGCCGTCTTCCGTGTGCTTTTGCACTGCCGTCTGCTCTCTGTGGCGCGCTATCGACGGCCCGAATGGCAGCCGATTTCAAAAGCCAACTCGACCAGCGGCAGGGACGTCGTGGGTCGTAGTCGGACATCCAAAACTCGACATGTTGGCGGCGCAAGGGTTCGGTGGCGCGGCCACCATGCAGGACATGGACACGGACCTCATGGCCTTCGACGACTTCTTCAACTCGACCAGCGATGAGATCGACGACGGTACGGCTAACCCCACGTCACAATCCGTGGTTGACATGGTGCTAACGGTGACTCCTGTAGAGATCTGGTCGATCCCGAGAGAGCCGCTTGGCAGCGAAGACCACGACTTGCTGAACGCGGAGGACCTGCAGCCACTTGACCCGGACGAGTACAAGCCGAGCTTGGACGCGTGCTGCGTCAGCGACAGTCGGTCGTCACCTGAGTCCGTGATCAAGATCGAGCCGTGTTCTCCTGTTGCTGGTTGCCGGGGCAGTGCGATGGCTGCTACCGTCAAGGAGGATGTGAAGCGGGAGCCGTCGCTGGCGGAGCGACGCATGACGCTGCTGGCGCCGGTGACGGCCGCGTTCACAAGCTCTCCGCGAGCCAAGCGCCGGATCAGCGAGGCCAACATGATCACGGAGGACGAGCAGGCGCAAGTCGCGTGGGAGGCCGAGCAGGACGAGGACGAGTACTACGAGGACGACGAGGACTACGAAGAGGAGGAGGGAGGCTGCGGACATGATCATGGTGCAGAAGAGGACGCCGACGACGACCTCGTCCTGCCCGACACGCCCGACTACGGCGGGATGCCGCTGCTGTCCGACGACGATGTCGCAGCACTCGTGCCGTCGCCCACCAACTTCAGTGCGCCTCCATTCACGAGCTCGTCGACAATTTCGGGCACGGCACAACCTTCAAACTGTGATGGTAGACCGGCAGCCTCAGCACAGACCGCCAGCTCGTCGTCCATCGTGTCCGACCGCGACATCCCCGACGTGGTCAACCTGTTCAACTCGCTGCATTCCCCCAGCACCAGTCCGACCCGCGAGGCCCAAGCTCTGGCGCCTCCGAGTTTGACTGGACCGACCGCGACCGTGCCAGCGCCAAGCTCAGCGCCATTGCGGATCGTTGTGCCCGCTCCAAAGCCCATGACCAGCAACGCGACTCCCTTGCTCAACACGGCTCCACTCCCTGGTACCAGGACGAACACTCCGATGCCGGGTGTGTTCGACTACTTCACGCCTCCAGGCTACATGCAGAACGCGACGGGGCCGACGCCCAACTACTTCCTCCAAGCCGCGGCTGACTCGCTGTCCCCGGCGCTCAAGGCGTCGCTGCTTCAGGGCCAGATGACGGCGGCCACGGCCATCGCCATGGCCAACTCAGCGGCGGCACTCAACACCATCCGCAAGCTCAACACGACGTACGGCGTGCCGATCGCACCGCTGCAGCGCTCTCTCACTGGATCTGAGCTGCAGCTCAAGCCCAAGCCCAAGCTGGCGGCTGGCGGGTCGACGACGCGCATCTCGGCGACTGTCGGCTCCGGGGCGACGCACGGCAAGGTGACCAAGATCTCCATCACGCCCGACATTGCCGACTTTAAGCTCGTGCAGATCTTCCACCACTTCTGCGACCCAGTGACCAAGTTGCTCACGCCCCCGCGGTTCCATCAGCTGCTGCAGCACCACCAAGTCAAGGAGGAGAGTGGCTCGAATACCAGTGCCAGTGGAGCCGGCAAGGGGAACGCTCCAGGCCGGAGCAGCTCCGCGGCTCCACTGACAGCCACAGCGAACGCCACTAGTATCACACGACCTGCCAACACGGCGACGTCGGCTACTGTCACTGTTGCTGCTGCTGGTATTAGCGCCGTGTCGATGGACGCGCAGCACCTGTTCCGGCTCATGGACCCTAGCAACTCGGGCGTGGTGGACCTTGAGCGGTTCATGAGCTCGTTCCAGATCTGCAACCGGTGCACCGAGGCCAAGCGGCGCGCGCACTCGGCGCTGTGTACTCAGCAAGGCCAGTCGTTCGTTCCACCGACGGCGCTGGAGCGGCAGCTGATGGAGGACGTGGCGCCCGTGATCGTGCGCGTGGTGCCGACGGCGTTCGAGGGCAGCAAGGTCAAGTCGTGTGAGCACTACCAGTGGACCTGGTGTGAGGGTTTTGACAAGTCAGGCAATGAGAAGTGCCGAGGCACCAACCGGCACGACAAGTGCCCCAAGTACCTGGCCAACTGCACGCTCTGGAAGCACAAGCTGCCGCCCAAGACGCGCAAGCCGCGTGCCACGGCCGTCGCGACGCTAGGAGACGTGCTCGACTCGCCCTCCAAGAAGCTCAAGCACTTTGGCTGAGGACCGGCAGCGTCGTATTTAATCGGCGACGGCGGAGCTGTTCGTGTTGACTTGAGTTCACTAGGACAACAAGCGCCGCGTCGCTTCAACGCTTGCATTCTCTTGGTCTCTCTTTGTTGGTCGGTTGCTTCCACTTACTACCAGACGGACATGGGAGCGGCGAGTAGCAGAGAGTGGCGAGGGTTGTGCTGCTGCTGCTGCGTCGACAACCGGTGGCGCGCCGTGGAGATCGGCGATGGGTCGCTGGGTGAGCGGTTGCTGGACGAGAGCGACAAGGGTGAGGCGGGCGGCGCGGAGGAAGACGGGAAACCCAGCAAGACGGTTGTGACCGACGCGTGGTTGCTGGAGGTGGATGAGACTCGACACGCGGCGAGCGATCGAGCATCAAGTGGCAGCAGCAGTGGAGAGGAGGAGGAGGAGGCTGAAGGACCGGACGATGAGCGCAAGACGGCGTGGGACTTGAGTGACGAGGACAAAGAGGAGGATGAGGAGGCGGCGCGTGGCACTGGAGAGGAAGGAGACGGAGCGGACGATGCGCTAGGTACGGGTGGAGGCAGTGGCGACGAGGACGTGGAGAAGGACAGCGTGGACAAGACGGCTGAAGGATCGAGGCAGCGGTCGGAGCGGTTCTCGTCGCGCTCGGAGATGGACTCGTACGCGTCCGCGACCGACCGCGCAAGCGTATCGATGCTCTTCCGCGAGAGCTCGGACACTGGCGTGTTCATTGCCAGCTCTGCGGGTGACGACGACGACCTGGAAGAGGACCGATAAGGAAGTAGTTTACGCAGATGGCAGTACGAAAATGAACTGATTTGCGTCCGCGCGCTTGATGCTACAGCTCCCAGACGGCCTCGGCCCGCGTGGTGGTTGCTGGAGACGGCGCCGCTTGTCTAGGCGACCCACCAATGCTCTGCTGGCTCACGAACACTGGCGGGTGGTACTGCGCGGCGTTGGCGGCTGCGGCGCCGCCCGGCGGGTGGTGGATGAGGTTGTACGAGCTCCAGCGCTTCCAGCTCTCGTCCTCGACGACCAGTGGCTGTGCGGCGGCCTGCTGCTGCTTCTCTTGCTGTATAGACGTAGCCGATGTGTTGCTGCGGCGCGAGAGGCAGCGTGAGCAGCACACGACAAGCAGCGAGCCGCGCGGCTTGCCGTCCGCGTCCTTGCTCGGCTGCTGCCCCATCGCCTCGGGCCCTCACGCACGGCCAGGGGGCGGCAGAGGAGGCGGTTGGCGATTGGAGAGGCGCAGTAGACGTTGTATGAAGTGGTCTTGTCCACGCTTCCGCCAACGCTTCGGCGTGTGGTCCGCGACTGATGGCTCCAATATTGGCGCCGCTTCAAGCTCGCACTCGCAAACAGACTGAGGTGGGTCGGATATCCTTTGTAAGAGCATACCGTGATACCCAACCTTGATTTTCACGATTCACATGTGAATCGTCATCATAATAAGTCTTTTTTTTTTTAATAAGTATCCACTAAAAATATAACATTGCTGAGGAAGTTCCAGTCGCGGACACGTTGATCGAGGCAAGCAACATGGGAGGCAGCACCAACCACAGGACGCCGTTCTCCAGGCAGCGTCCCACACGCGAGAAGTGCTCTCAGAGGAGAAAACGAAGCAAATCCGCCCACTTATACGTAGGACGCAAATGAGTGAGAATCTAGACTGCACAGCCGCGTGTGAAGAGTCACTCGATGAGATTGACGTGATGTCGCCAGTGTCGTGTCGTGGACCTATTTGCACGCGCAATTTGAAACGTAACCTGGAGTGACCAGGCGACGCCTTGCAAGTACAATGGGGTGTCGCCCGTGGTGGGAGATTTGGCGCAACGCTACCTGGCCAAGTTCCCGTTGCGCAAGAGCCGGCAGTGCCTTCACACCACCACTTGCCCGTAGTGGTGGAACGACCGCTCGTTCCGCCAGTGATGTTCGACCAGACGTCGACCTGGACGAAATGGCGCGAAATCCAATTCCCTTAGTCGTTACCCGGGTCAGTGAAATGTGTAAGATACTCATACAACCGGCTGCAATTGTCACGACTGACCACAACCGAGCCGCAGGGATGGACGCATTGTGTCATTTGCTGTGCCGGGTCGTCTGCTCCAACTGACTTTTCAATCTTCGTCAAATTTGTCAGCACTACGAAGGGACAATCTCGTCGCTGTTATATAACATGATTGGCCTGATAGAAAACAAGTTTAGAGGGCTGACATATACTGCCGAGTCGATAGAATCGACGGATACTGTGCGGCTTTTCGAGCCAAGTTTGCCCGACTAGACGGTGTGCACGGCTTTACTGACGGAACCCTGATTGGCATTTGCGCACCAACGTCCAAAGTGGACGATAAGGAGGTGATCCGCGACGATGCATGCTATGGCGCGTACAAGCGCAATCACTATGTGCTTCCTCGCCGTCACGCGCCTGATGGGACTCGCATTCAATTCTGAGGACCAATCGAGGGCAGTCGTCATAGACTAGTGTATTGTTGCGGAACCTGGTGTGGGCGTTGAAGCCGGACCTCGCGCACGCTGTGATCCATTCGGGCGAGTACTTGAGCTGCTTCATTTACGAACACTTCTTCGTGGCGGAGCAAGCAGTTCGTTATATGTTGTGGACGTTTCAGCCTTGCGTTGGACGTGTGACCTGGCCTGGCGATCACCAGGTACGCGGATGCGGACTTTGACAACGACCCGGACGACCACATCAGCTTCGCCGGTTTTGTAATCCTACTTGACAGCAACGTGGTCGCCGACGCATCAAGGAAGCAGTCATTCATCGCCCAAAGCACCACGGAGGCGGAGTACATCGCCTCACACGTAGTCACGAAGGATTTCCTGTAGGTTGAGGGTCCCTGCAAGTTGTTGCAGTGACCGGCGGCCGTTCCTGTGCCCTTCGGTGACAACCAAGGCAGCATGTAACTATCCGAGAAGCCGGGTAAGCACAACAAGACGAAGCATATCGAGCTACGCTGCCATTTTTTCCGGCATGTGACGGAAGAGCAGCGGATCGAGACCCAACGCGTCAGCATCGACGACAAAGTCGCCGGCAGAGCGATCAAGGGCCTCAGTTGCTTGAAGTTCGAGCATTTCCGAGAGGTGCCGACTGTGCTGCCACTCGTGGCGAGTGAGGAGCATGTTGGACAGAGCATTCCTCCGCGCGCCGCGCGGAAGTGAAGGACCGAGGCCAGGACCGCTGCGACCAGGTCAGCATAGCGGCTCTAGCTGGCGCGGACACCACGGCAGAAGCGTGCTGGCCTAGCTGCTGGCGCTTTTTGGAGATGATACCCCAAAATTCACAGCGGGATGTGCAAGTCCACGGGCAAGTAGGCGTGTGGAACGACTGCCTGTCGCTGCCGCGCTGTCCCGGCTGGCACCGCGGCTCGACAGACCAGGGCAACTGCAGGCTGGCAGCTGATGGTGTTGCGGTGGATGGATGAAATGATGCGGCTGTTACTTGTTGGTGGCCATCGCCCCGTCCGCCAGTCCATAGTCCGAGCATGGCGCAAGCAAAGGCAAAGGGCCTGGCAAGGTCAGGAGGCTGGCGCTTTCGAAACCACGCTATGGCCTCGACCTCCCTGCTGAGACTTTCGCCCAGTACTCTACCTCTCCTACTTTGCACAAATGTACAATACTATACCACCCTGCAGATGCACTGCAAACATACATAAACTTGAAGTCTCTGAACCGCAAAATGCTCGTGGTGGCGCTTTCGTCAACGCCTTCTCGTACGGTCGACAACGAAGGCTCCACTGCTTGCACTACACAGCTGTTGAGGCGCAGCAAGCCGTGCGACTTGCTGTTCGGCGCGTGCTGCTCTCGATTTCACTCGCGCAAGGGCGACACACCAGCAGCGCCTTTTATAAAAAAAAATACAGCAGCACGCCACTCCTTAGCACTACTAGGATCATGGGAGAACAACAACCATGATACTCCTGACAAAAAAATAATTTTCGGCTAAGAGAGATTTTATACAAAACAAGACCCGTTCTTTTCAAATGTATCCCTATCGCCCTCAGTTTTGAGGTTAACGTGGTAGAATCGATTGTTTTGTTGTGTTTGTCAATACCCTGAAATATACAAAGGTATCACAAAGTTGTTTGGATTCAATCAAAAGTATCACTCTCTAAAATGTCTTTGTTGCTGTATGTGGCATACGAAAACCGACTGTTGAGACATATGCCATCACACACAGACAACACGCAGAGAAACAGTCGACATATAGGATGTCCTAGAGCATCGCGACAATACTATGCCATAAATTTGTCGTTACTAATTCATCCGTCATGTCATCGCATCGGATGGAACACACAGTCGCGATGAGTTGGAGCTGGCAAAATCAAACGTCATAGTGTCATTACGATCCAAGGTATGTTGAACAATGTATCGACGGTAAATAATTAATATCAACAGATCAAATTCGGTTTTATTTCGCTGAAACGGTTCGTTTTCCGTATTTTTGCTTTTTCTCGAAACGACAAGGCAGACACTCACCTTCGAAAACCTAAAAAAAAATTGGAAAAGGATACTTTTCAAATTATACTCTTCCAATTCTCATTCGAGAAAACCAATGAGTGGCCAGCCATTTTCCAGTTTCCGCGAAAGGACGAAACCAATATTCCCGAGACTTGCCGTTTTCGCGCCTTTTCCGTGCATACAAACGCCGAGTCAGCCGGTTCACCACCATGGCCGCCTCTAACGCTGCCGATAGCGATACGTCCGCGGCGGCGCCGACCAACGCCGAGATCTGCAGCTTCTTCTTCGAGCCGGCGCTCGACGAGGCCGCCCCTTCCCCCGCTGATGCCGACGGCGCGTCCCCTGCTGCCTCCGCGGCTGCGCTGGCGTCTCCGCCGGCCCCCAAGCGCGGCCGCAAACCCAAGGGTGGCAGCAACTTGCCGGCCGTGGACCCGAACGGCCGCGCCAACCGGCACCGCTGCCGCCTGTGCCTCAACGTGTACACGCAGAACGCGAGCACTGGCTACACGAACCTGATGACGCACCTGCGCATCAAGCACTCGGACTGGCCCGAGATCCTCCGCTCTCAGCGACTTCCTCCGCCTGTCCTGGCCGCTGCTGCTCCGGCCGCCGCTTCCAGCGCTACTCCCGCCCCCAAGACCGAGTCAACGGCTGCTTATAGCGCCCCGTCGACACCCTTGCCTGTCCCGCAGCGCATGGCGGTCGGCCGCAAGCGCGGGCCGGTGTACGGCCACTTCGAGGACCTGCCGGACGCCGAGGACGACGGCAAGAAGACCAAGCGCGTGCGCTGTAAGCACTGCGGCGCCGTCGTGGCGCAGAACAGCGGCCGCCTCAAGTCACACCTGGCGACAGGTTGCACAGAGGCCCCGGTCCTCGTTCGCATCGAGTACGCGGCCCAAGCCAGCGGCGCAGTCAAGGTAGAAGCCGGCCAGCCTGCTATCAAGCGGCAGAAGCGCGCGTCACTCGGCCCTGGAGTGGTTGTAGGCGACGTCCGAGCGGCCAGCGCTCCGATCAAGGCGGTGAGTGCGGCCGCGATGCCTCCTAGACCCACTGGAGGTAAGGGATCCGGCGCGTACGCCTTCGAGGAGAAGCTGACGGCCGCGGTCGTGGCGGCGCGCGTACCCTGGGCCTTCCTGGACAACAAGCAGTTCCAGGAGGCGCTGGCCGTGCTGGCGTACCCTCCAGGCTTCGAGCGCGGGCCAGACGCCGTCGAGTTCCCGCTGACGGCGGCGCGCGCGTCTACAGTCGTCGTGCACCGCCTCGCGGACGACTACGACCGCGCGGCGGCCAGTGCGCTAGGCCAGGCCAAGTTCTCGACGATCGTGGTCGACCGGCGCGAGCTCTCAAGCAGTCGGGAGCGCGTCAAGCTCGTCGCGGTGGACGAGCTGCGCCGGTCGTACCTGCTGACTTCTCGCGTCCGAGATGCTGGCTCCACCACCGCCGACACGGCCGCGTTCGTGAGGGACGTGCTTGAAGCCGGCGTGCGCGCGCAGCCGTTCCCGCCCAGCGCCAAGCTCCTTCTGTGCTCGGACGCGACGGCTGGGCACTTCACGCAGCTGCGCAAGCAGCTCCAGGACCGGCTCACGTCGAGTGCCTTCCCGCTGGTCGGGAGCTGCATGGCGCAGCAGTCGGCGCTGCTGATCAAGGACGTGCTGCGCGAGACGGAAACGGCCAGCACGATCGCGAGCGCCGCGGCCATCGCGCAGGCGCTGCGTGCCGTGCCCGAGTTCTCTCACACGCCTTCCGCCGACGACTGGGCGTCCATCGCGCAGTCGGTGCGCCGAGTCGCCAGCCAGGAGAGCTGCGTGCGGGAAGCGTTCGCGGCCAAGACGCTGGTACGCGACGACGGGAGCCTCGTCGCGCTGGCCGCGGTCGTGCGCAACGACGGCTTCTGGACGACGCTCAAGGCGGTGGACGCGCTGCTGACGCCGCTGGTCGCGTGTGCCGCCATGAGCGAGCTGCCGTCCGCCACGTCCGGCCAGTACCTGTCGCTGTGGCTGTGGGCGTTCGCGCTCGCGATGGACTCGCCGCTGATGGAGAGCAGCGCGGCCAAGGTGCGGTTCGCCGACCGGTTCTTCCGCCGCATCCAGGTATACGTCGAGGACCACCAGATCGTGAGTCTGGTGCTGGACCCGCGCGTGCAGGGCGTCGGGCTGTCGAGCTCGGGCTTCCGTCGAGCGCGCGGCGTCGCTGTCCGAGTGGCGGCGTCGCTCATCCCGGCGCTGGACGAGACGAGCTTCGTGCGGTCGTACAACGACTACGTCAAGAAGCAGGGCGACTTTGGCGACGACGGGCTCTGGAACGCAGCCAACACGAGCGACCCGCTACATTTCTGGAGCGACTTTGACGGCGACGCGCTGCACGGCCAGCTGGCGCGCGTCGCCCTCGCGGTCAGCGCCTTCGTGCCGCACGTGCAGTCGGTGCAGACGTACTGGTCGACGCCAGTGGCTGGTCGAGAGGAGGAAGACGCCGCGCTCGAGGCCGAGACGCTCGACAAGATCCGGTTCGCGTCCGAGGGAGCCAAGGAGCGCCGCGTCCACGATATGATCGCCAAGTACGGCAGTCTGGTTGGCATCCAGCCGATCACTGCGGGAGCTACTGTGGCCAGTGACGTCCTCGATGGAGAGCCGACCCAGTCGACCGGCTCCGTGTTCAAGAAGTCGAGTCTGGAGGGAGTGCTGAGCTCGATCGTCGACCACTTGGACGAGGACGTGGCGGAAGCGGCGGCCAGCGGGAGCGGGACCAAGCTGGACGTGTCGTGGCTGGACATGACGGCGGCAGGCTCGGCCAAGGCGCAGGCAACGGCCGCCACGTTCTTCGACTCGGTGGGCAGCAGCGCCGCTCGCTTCGGCATGGAGCTCGTGGTCTAGGGCGGGGAGTCCCCAGCCACCTACCCACCTCATCCAGTCGTAAGGTTGAGTATCATTCATGCCTGTATTCGCTTGCCGTCCGTGTGTCGTGGACGCAGAAGATCAAGTCGCTTGGCTGAGTCGATGGGTGACCTCGAAGAGAAGACGGTGAAGTGGCTTCAAGTTGGCCAGCCATAGCGAGGGCAAGTGCTGGTTGGTAGCCGTCAACATGGCGAGGCGGAAAGAGTGCGACGATGACGCCCAAGTGGCTGAGGCATCCACCTCGTCGCTCACGTCGTCTGGTAACTCGCCGCCCCGCCTCACAAACTCATTCATCAACCCGCATTCGACCACTGAAGCCCGACCACCTGAGCCCAGCTCCCAAGCCACCCCGCCGCCATGATCCTCATGATCGTCCACTTCGTCCGCAAGCGCCTGAAAGCGCTGCGTCTGCGCCGCAACAGCAACAAGAACGACGAGTAGCAGTCGCGACCAGAGCTCTCAAGACGTCGACACTGTCGCCGAGTCCCAGATCGCCCAGCCGTTCGCTTCTGCTCCTTGTAACGCCAGGAATAGCCCTGCGTGATCCGCATCACCTCGTTGGTCTCCCGTTCTGATGTCGTCCTGGTTCTCCTCAGCCTCTCGATCGCCATTGCCCGCCTCGAGTCCTCTCCCGGCCTTGGCCCTTCACCTCCTCCCGCTTCACTTCCGCTTCCCTGGTCACGTGTGCACTTGTGAGACCTCCAGCTAGCCATGGCAACCGCGTACGTGTCGGCCACGTCGCCGCTCAAGCGCTTCAGCAGTTTGGGTCGTCGTCGGTCCTCTGCCGGTGGCTTTGGCCTCGACGCTTTGGCCGAGTTCATCGACACTGACGGCGTGCCTCGGCGCTCCGAGAGCGTCACGCGCCGCATGATCCAGCGCGGCGTGTCGATCGCCAAGGCCATGGCCGACGAGGACATGGAGAAGGGCCACGCGAGTCTGGCCCAGCGCGAGCAAGAAGCCGAAGCCGCGCGGATGGAAGCCGCCGCCGTGTTCCAAGTCGACCAGCGCAAGCGCGAGCGCAACCGCGAGATGAAGGTGCGCACCAAGCGCGAGAAGATGCAGCGGCTTGAAGAAGCCAACGCGCACGTCGCCGAGCGGCTCGTGCTCTGGTACGACCAGCGACACTTGTCGCCGCGAGAGGAGGAGCTGGCCGACGTGACGGAGCAAAACACGCAGCAGTCGCCGTCCAAGACGCTCGCCTTCATCGACGCCGAGGGAAACCTGCGCCGCAAACGCGTTGATCCAGTGGTGGACGCGCTTGAGGCGGTCGGGACGCCAGCCGCGCCAGGCGAACCCGGCAGCAGCAGCAACAGCGTCGTTGCCTTGGACGGCCGTGACCGCAAGGAGTCGGTCGTGCGGCCCGAGATGGTGGCGCTGACCGAGACGCGCGTGTGAGACGGCGGACGGCTATTGCTGGGCCTTGACACAGACACGAGACGTCAGACATTGGTGGCGCTATATATATCAACAACACTCACCTTGACGGCTGGCCCGAACGAAGGGCCGAGCTGGTTAGAACCCCTTCTCCACCGTCGTTGTCACTTGACTTGACTCGTTCGAAGCTTGTGATGGACTTGTTGACGTCCTCGACTGCTTCTCCAGGGCTGGAGGGCGAACCGCTGGAAGCCATGGCGGCCTTCATGGACTGCGACGGCGTGCTGCGTCGCTCGAGCTCCGTGACGCTGCGTATGCTTCTCCGCGGCGCGTCGGTCGGTAAGGAGGAGTTCCTGAGGGACCCGTCGACGTCCACGGATGACTCGGACAGCTCGTGGGCGTCAGTGGACGACGTGAAGCCCGGCGTCGACCTCGAGGCTGACGCGAAGGCCGGCGTTGACCTCGAGGACGTCATGGCCGAGCGGAGACGGCGCCGCAGCCAGCTCGTGTCCGAGATCCGGCACGTCAAGCACGAGCTGTTGGTCGCCAGCAACGCCGAGCTGCAGCAGCGCACGCAGCAGTGGTACGACGCGAGCGAGCGCGACCCGGAGGCCGAGACGACGAGCGCGAACACGGCGCAATGTCCCAGTCCGAGGGCTCGCGCGTTCGTTGATGCTGAGGGCAACGTCCGGCGCAAGAGCGTCGGTGTGGAGACAGCAGCTCATGGTGGACCGACGTCGCCCACGATGCGGCCGTCGATCGTCTTCGAGTTCATACAGGCCATCATCGACTGAGTCGACATAGAGATAGAGAGTGAGAGGCATATGCTTGGAAGTCACACACCACATTACCGCTCTCGGATGTTCGGCTTAGGACGTTGGGGTTCTTGACTCGCTGGGTCACATCCGACTAAAGACGCGGTCAGGCTATTTATAAGGGCGGGAGCAATTCAGTCGAGTGAGTAGGCCACATACATGGTGCTGGCGGTGCTCCCGCTGCTTCTGGTTGTTCAACGCCATGGCGACGACCGACGTCGATGCCAGCGCGCAAGCCACGTACCATGTGCGGCTCATCTGTCCGTGGTCGTCCGCGGCTCCTTCCTCTCCGTCTCGCAGCTTCTTCGGCCTCGAGCTGGAGCTGCACGGCTCCGATCCAGCGACTGGCGCGCCGGTCGTCATGTTCCCCGTCGAGATTGACGGCGACTTGGAGGCTTCAACCACTCCAAGCTCGTCCCTCAACGCCATGGTCGGTCCGTTTCGGCTCGTGGTGCGCTCCAAGCTGGCGTCCGACGCGCTCAACCTCTCAGAGCAGCAAGCAGACGTGCTGCAGCGCATGGCGGCCGTGCAGCCGGGAAACGCGGCCGTCGAGCTCAACAACGTGCGCTTCTTGGCCTCAAGCCGGTCGGCCAGCGACGTCCTCGCTCATCTGCGGCGGGTGGCTCGCTGCGTCTCGCTCGGCAGGCCCTTGACGCTGACGCTGCAGCGGCACAACCACGCGCAGGCGTCCACCAAGATCGTGCCGTTCGCCGCGCGCGCGGACGTGCAGGCGGCGCAGCTGGCGCAGTCGGACCGCTTGCAGGCGCAGGAGGCGGGTCTGGGCGAACTCGTGCGGCGCAAGAAGCAGTTCTTGCTGCAGCAGCTCGACTTTGAGCGCGAGCACTACCTGTACGGCCACATCGGCGCGCAGTTGCACGAGCTGCACGACAGCATCATGGCGCGCGGCCAGTGGCAAGCGTACGAGTTCGAGCGCGCGCTCTGGTACTTCCACGCGCCGTCGCGCTCCTTGTTTGCCGAGCACCCGATGCGCAACGACCCGCGGACCCGGCAGCTCATCGGCTGTGCATTGTTACGCACGCGCTTCGCCGTCGTCAAGCTGCAGCGCGGCGCGAGAGCGTTCCTCCGGTGCTCGGCACTTGCGGAGCGCGCGGTCAGCGACCCGCGGTTGCTTGACGCAGTGTGGGCGCAGTGCTTGTGGGGGCCGGTCTGGGAGACGCTCTGGAGCAACGAGATGGCGCCGTTGATGGCCCGGAAGACACCTAGAATGCTCAGCGTCGACCAGGAGGCGGAGCGAGTGCTTGCGGCGTGGAGAGAAGCGCGTCGACAGCAGGCGAAGGCGGCGAACAGTCGGACTGCGGCGTTCGCTCTCTCCTTCGGGGGCGGCGGGTGCGACTTACCGATAGCAAAGACCACCGTCAGCACCGCGACGTCCGCGAGGAAGAGCGACCTCAATGACGCATCGACGGGGACGGATCCGCTCTCGCCTCGCGCATCGGTACCAGCGCTTCAAGACGCGGAGAAGAAGAAGGAGACGGCAAGCACGGCGGTCGGGTCGGCGCGCGTCTCCGTCTTCCACTCTGGTACACAGAGCGAGGCCTTGCCGATGTCTCGGTTCGATGTCTGCACACAGGTAGACTTGACGTATGCTCACCGCGCGGAAGAAGGCGTCCAGACCGAGCTGAAGACGCCTCGATGTGATGCTGGGATGCAAACTGATGCCTTGGAGACGCTGGAACCTGTTATGAAGGCACGAAGTAGCAGCGCCAGTGAGACGGTCGGGGAGTGGAGGAGCTACCTGCACCTCCTCAAGACGAACTTGGTGAGGAAGAAGCACCGCAAGTCGCCCGTCCACCGGAGCACGCAGACGGACATCCCGCGCTCGAGTGACGGCCACAAGCGCCAGTCGTTCCGACAGCAGCCTTTGAGCCAGTCGCTTGACCACGACGCTCGAGATTCCGTCGGGAGCGACTCGCGACGCCTTCCACAACGAGTCGACAGCTTCAGCGACTACTGTCGAAGCCTCGCGTTCCCACAGTCGCGACCGGAGGTCGGAGATCACAGAGCAATCGACACGGACGACGACCTCGCCAGGTCTTGGCAGCGGCGAGTTCAGATCCGGCAGCAGCAGCAGATGCAGGAGGAGCAGTTCCACTTGCCACAGTATGGCGGGTCGTCGGTAGTGAGTGGAGCGCACAGGGGAAGCCAAAGCGTGCCAGCTCCCGCGTCGCTCCGCAACGCCGGCTTCGACCCGTTCGACCGGCCGGACGCGCGCTTCCGTCGCGCGCTGGACTCGCTCCTCGCCCAGGACTTGGACTTGGGCGAGCACACGATCGCGCACAGCTCCAGCAACTCGTCTCTGCTCGACACACACGCGGTCGGACTGGGCGACAGCCATGGGAGACACACTGCCAGCACGTACACTTCTCCACAGCGGCATCCTCTCCCCCCGCGGCAGACGAAGAGCCCGCCCATCGCCAAGACCGTGCCGCCAGTGTATCTTCAGATGGTCAAGGAGCTGGAGCGAGGCAGCGGTGGACGAGATGCGAGCAGGAGCCTCACAAAGCTACCGTACATCACTAGGAAGCAGAAGCAGAGGTGAGGCGAGTCAGTGTCAATAGCAGACGAGTACCCACCTGGCTGAGCCGTCCTTCCGTCCGCTGGAGTGTCTCGAGATGAACAGCACGACCACCGACCGTCCCAGCTCTCAAGAGTAACTGCAAAGCGTCCTTCTTCATCTTGGCGACACGATGCGGCCAGTTTATTCGCGGCGGCGCGACCTCCCCCGGTGCTACGATGGACAAACCCGAGGAGGGGGGTCGAGCGCCTCTACAGCTGCGGAGGGAGCGGCGCCTCGTTCCGTCCTAGAGCGAGCTCACTTGCTCTCCTTGAGCCGGCGCACGCACTCACCCAGGCGGTGCTGCGCCTTGTTGGCAACCTGTCAAGTGATCCACAGCGCCACAATAAGCAGCAGAACCGTCAGTTTCAGGTCTCCAGCTTCCTTAGGGCAAGAGGCACGTACGTCAATGTTGGGGTTGATGGCGAGCAGCGCGCGGATGTCCTGCAGCGCGAGGCGGTAGCGCTCGAGGCCCTCGTAGGCGAGCGCGCGGCGCAGCAGCGCCTTCTGGTTGACCGGGTCGAACTCGATGACGTGCGTGCAGTCGGCGATGACGCTCGAGAAGTTGCTCAGCTGCTGGTAGCACGCGGCGCGGTTGTTGTAGCAGGCGATAGCCACCGCGCCGCCCTTCTTGTCGCACGCGTCGATGGCCTCGCCGTAGAGCTCGATGGCTGCCTCGAACCGCGCCGCCTTGAACGCGTCGTTCCCCTTCTCCTTCATGAGCTCGGCCTGGCTCATGCCGGCGCGCTTGGCCATCTCTACGCGCTCCTGCAGCGGCTCCACCTCCTGGATCAGCTTGTTCAGGTCGCGGTTGTTGAAGTCCACGCGCTGCCCGGCGCGCAGCGTCGCCAGCGCCTCGCTGTACTTCTTCAGCGCCTTGAGCGCCACGCCATGGCGGTGGTAGGCTGTCGTAACGATAACCGGTATTAGGAGCAGTGAGTTAGTCTCGTTGGCTTATCTACCGCCACAAACAAGATCCTCGGCCCGCTTACCCTTGACAAAGTCGGGCTTGATCTGGATGCACTTGGCCGCGTCCGCCGCCGCCTCCTCGAACTTTTCCCAGCCCGCATACGCCGCGCTGTAACCCCATGCGCACGAGAGTAACCCGTGAATAACCCCGCGTTTTACCCGACCCGAATCAGAGGGGGAGGGCGTACCTGCGGTTCGAGTAGTACACGTGGTTGCTCCCGTCCAGCTCGATGGCCTCCGAGTACTTTTTGATGGCGTTGGCGTAGTCCTGGCGCTTGAAGAACTCGTTGCCCTCGCTGTGCATCGTCATCAAGCGCGCCAGAACGTCAGAAATGCGCTCCAGACCGCCACAGACACGCCCGCAGACGGGGGAAGCGCCACGCAGTCACGCATATACACGGAGAGCGCGCGGCTTACTTCTTCTTGGCGTCCGCGGCGGCGTTGATCATGGCTGCTCTTGCGTGGCGGGTGCGTGCTCTCGTGTCGAGTCGAACTTTCTTGAACTGACTGGCGTTCAGTATCGGCGAAGTTACCCCCTCGAAGGAGTGATTGTCAGGGTACGCTTTGCCAAGGGGAAAGATTTGCAACGTACAGTGAGAAACACGAGTCGTTTAACACCAAAATAGCGCGCGACAAATGTTCTGTCCGCAGCGGTAGCTGTTTGTGGAATGTTCTCGACCAATCAACGTCGACCCCTCGTTTTAGCGGTTGGGTCGTCATCAAACGTAACCCTCGGTTCAACCATCGCGTAACCCTCGGTCCAACCATCGCGTAACCTTGATGTGGCGCAACACAAAATGAGTTCGGTGATTGCCGTCTCGTGTTGAAGCGATCTTCTTCGTCGACAACGTGAGGGATCTGAACGAGCGTCAATGCATCAGCTGCTCCACAAGCTTCGGTATAGCAAGAAGCACTTTTCTAGGACGCTCGCGTCGTCGGCTTTTGGATGTGGCGCCTCGAGCGCCGTTGAACCTGTCATTGAGGGGCTACAGAGTTCAGGATCAACCGATTGCCAACGGGCAGGACAGTCGATGAGCGGCGCGGACAGCATGATGCTGGATCTGGTGTCGCCTGCCTCGACCACCGAGTTGTGAACAAGACGATCAGTCAAATGCGGGAGCAGCTTGCCACACTTCCAGCAATGTCCTCCGCCCACCAATGTCCATGCTCCATTCCAAGAGCTATTATACACAGGTGGTAGGATAAGACTCTTATTACGCGACGATCGGTTTACTGTGGCAACATCCAATGACAGTTAGGCGGGGGAACATCGGTGTCCTCCCGCGTGGGCCACGTCCGGCGTTCGGACGCTGCATTACTCTGTATCTCGACTGCTCATGCTCTCGTTCGCTACTCGATCTGCGAGACGGAGGTGACCTCGAGCGAGCCGTCCAGCGCCTCGTTGATGACAATATTGTAGCTCGCCTGGTCGCAATCGCGGTCCGTGCACGCACCAATGTCGTCGGCCGAGTCAACGGCGCAACCCGCGACCTGGAACTTGTAGTTGGTGCCCGCGACGCTCTGCGTGGCTAGCCCCGTGACGGCGATCAGGCACACGGCCTCGCTCACGTCCGCGCTGTAGTACGACGCGTTGCCCGCCACCTGCACGAGCAGGTCGACGTCGCTCTGCGTCACCGTCGCGCTCGTCCAGCCGCCAAGGATCGTCTGCGCCTGGGAAGCGCTGGCTGCGACCGCCGCGAGCAGGAGGGGGAGACGGAGGCTGCTGGCCATCATGGTGGGCTTGGGGGGAGGTTGACGGAGGAGCTGGGGCTTTCGTAGAGTGAGGAGATGCCGACGGACGGTGGCAAATTGGGGAATGGCAAGGAGCCCGAGCTGCGAGCTTTTACCTGCACGTTGCCGCGCTTCTTCAGGTCGACAGGTATAAATTTTTGGCGCAATTGCGGCGGAAACCTGAGCTTGCCTCGGATCACTTGGTGTTTGTATGGGATTACCAGTTTGGAGCGGAAAGGAGGGCTATTGGACGGACCGGCTTGTTGCGCTGGCTCCATTGGGTGACAATCATCGCTATAGTCCGGTATAACAGGTGCGTCTCTGCCATTAATTCCTTTAGATAAATCAGATATGCACCTATTAATCTGGATGGAAAACAAGGATGACAAGCGCCATGAACCCTTTCAAGATCCATTCGCGATCGCCTGACGATCACCAAGCGCTCGCTCGGGCTCCGTGAGAGACTGCGGCGATTCTATGCTGCTGTTCGAGCGGGAAAGCTCGCTCGCTCGCTTCGCGTCGCTGCTAGTGCTCGCTCGTCCGCTCGTCGCTTCGTTTACAGACTGACAAAGCCATTCGAGCAGCGAAGACAACGCCGGCTGCTTGGTCGACGCCTTTGCTCGCAGGATAGAGGCGGCCCAGCCCAACCCAACCACCTGGACGAGCGTAGAGGCCGACAGCATCCGTATCAAGCGCCTCTTGCTAGACATCTTGGCGTGAGCCGGGGGAGACTGTCGAACTGCTCATCTTGTCGGTGTCGACGCCCGCTCTTCGCTGGTCTAAAAGCCTCGAGTCGCTCCGCCTGTGTCCGCTAGAGCACGCGGCTGTAAAGAGCGGCCACATGCTGGAGCTGCTGCTGTTCCCAGCCTCTCCCAACAGCCAGCCTCGGTGTTAGATCCAGCTCTCATGCGGCCTTTACACGCCTTGTGCGTCCTTGTTACGAGCCCCGAGAAGGCATTGAGCGCCTCGGTCTGCCCAGAGAGAGGAGCTCACTCTCCATTTCGCCACCTCCTCCACTGTCCCAGTTCACAGTATGAAGACTAGCTACTTCGTGGCGGCTCTGGCGACCTCCATCCTCTCGGTGGACGCCATCCCGATCGAGTACAACCCATACACGACCAGCGCGAGCGCGACCACCTTGTCGCACGACAACCCGGCGTTCGGAGCCGTCTCCATCACGTCCGCCAGGTCCTCCTCCGCCGCCGCTACGTACGTAGAGCCGTCGTATGAGATCCCGGACGTCCCGGACTACGTCCCTGGCTCCGGCAGCACGTCCACCACGACCGTCACCACTACTGGCAGCAACGGCAGCTCGACTACCACTACTACCACCATCAGTACCGCCAACACTACCGGCAGTATGGGGAGCAGCACGTACACTTCAACCACGACGTCTAGCACGACGACTTCCGGTACTCCAACGGCGGACATCACCTTTGGTGCTGCGTCCATGGGCAACGACTCGGTATTGGCGCCAGTCACTCGCAAACTCGACGCGTCCTCCAGCACAGACGTCCAGAAGCTCGAGGCCTTCTTCGGCTCCTCCATGGAGGTGAACGTCCACAACCTGGCGACTAGCGCGGCGTACTACGTCATGCCGTGGCCCAGCAGCTACTGGCCGATCTACCAGGACGGCATTAACTACGCGTGGGACTCGTCCAGCTCAATGGGACCCGCGGCCAAGTACGCCTCCGCGTTTGATCTCGACGTCGACGCCTTCACCAAGAGCGTATCCGAGTCCACAGGCGTCTTGTCCCAATCCGACGGCACCGCGTGCTCGTCCAACTGGGACTGCTACTTCTCGGACAGCAGCAGCGTGTGCGCCAAGCGGACGGGCGAGTACTCTGGCTACTGCATCCCGACGTGGTACGGCATCTGCCACGCGTGGACGCCCGCGTCGATCCTCGAGCCGGAGCCCAACTGCGCCGTCGAGTACAACGGCGTGACGTTCCAGCCCATGGACATCAAGGCGCTGCTGTCCCAGGTCTACGACGGCGCCAACGTGGGGACGATCTTCACTGGCGCGAGGTACTCTGGATCCGACAGCTCGGCAGATACCGACCAGTACGGACGCTACAGTGACTCGGCGCGTCGCGACCTCGGCCCGGGGTTCATGCACATTGCGCTGACCAACATCCTGTCGCGGTTCAACTCGTCCTTCATCCTGGACGTTGAGGGCGGCTCGCAGGTCTGGAACCAGCCCATCTACAGCTATCAAGTGGTGACGCAGACCGAGATGACGCCGACGGAAGGCGCCGAGCAGTACTTTGGCAAGCAGGCGTACCCGTTCAACGACGCCGCAGAGAGCCTCATGTACACGGAGACGACGGTCGTGTGGATGGTCGAGACGCTCGAGGACGGCGGACTGGTGCAGAGCGGCCAGGCGGAGCAGTACATGAACTCCGACACGTACAAGTACCTGCTGGAGCTCGACGCGAGCGGCAACATCCTCGGCGGAGAGTGGGTCGGCGACTCGATGAGCGACCACCCCGACTTCCTTTGGTTCCCGGCCTCCAAGCCCGATGCGTCGACAGTCACGGAGGTCGGGCTCAGCTACGCCAATGTCCTCACGCTGCTGGACATGGCGACGAACTGCTAGCCAACGGACGCTGTATGGGAAGCGCATCCTCTGCAACCGGAGCGCATGCACCGGTACGACGACATCCATGTGCATTGCGGTGTGGAGTAGCGTAGCGTTCGAGTGAGTCCTAGTCGTCGCGTGCAGATAGCAGGAACAGTGTGTTCAACGTGGCGACGATTGTATATATGTGAAAGGTTATTCGTTTTCATCGTACTTGTATATATCTTGTGTGAGAAGAGTTTGCATTGATAGAAGCAGGTAATGAGTTGTGGTTAGCAGATCTTTGTCCGCCATCATCTGTCCCCCAAAGAAAAGCAGCTTCAATAAACCGTGTCCCATATTAGATAGTACATGTCCCGCCTCTCCCGTCGCATTTGTCTCTCACTCCGTATAAAGTTCGAGAACATGTCCTACTTGTTCCCGACCAGAACATCAGCGCTGTTCTCAGCCTCACATAGAGACGCCGATTCAGAGTCAGATCTTCCGACGTCGCTTATCTATGGAGCTCTTCGCCTCTTGGCGGATTGAGACTTGCTCCATTCCTCCGCTTCCTGTCAACGCCTCAAGCCTTCTCTGCCCTCCACCATCCACTACAATCACACCCTCCTGCCCTCGCCCGCCATGGCGCTGCTCGGAGCGATCCGCAAGGCTCAGCTGGCGCTCGTGCTGGTACTGGCGTTGACGCATCTGCTGGCGCTCGCGCAGCCAGTCTACAGCATCATGGGCGGCTGGTTCCCTGCTACAAGCAACGAACACACGGAGCGCGTGCTGGAGCAGGCGCTGCAGGAGACGGCCATGACCGGCGGACGCCTGTGCTACCGGCAGATCGACGCCATCGAGCAGCAGCTGGTCAACGGCATCAACTTCCGCTACCACATGAAGGGCTGCGTGCTGCCGGACGGCCAAGGAGCGGGCCGCTGTGTGGCCGCCAACTGCGACAACGCCCAGTTCTTCCAGGTCGACGTCTTCTGCCAGCCGTGGACCAACACTGCGCGCGTGCTCAACATCGTCAGGGTGTAGCGACAACGAAAGGGCGAGCCGATGGCAGGCTCCCAGTGATTTATGACGGCCGGGTGACCGCCGTAGGACTCGAATGTACCTGCTTGACCTCCTGTAACCTCAGCAATCGTAAGCGGAGCGATTCCACATGACGATCCAGCAGGGCAGAGCACATCTCCAAGTGTGAGAGCATTGGAGACTCCATAGGGAGATCTTCCTCGCATATCAGCTCTCATCTGCCATCACATGACGACTCACTCACTCTTGCATCTACATCTACAAGCTGCTTCTGTGTGCATTTCCCTCCATCTCTCCCGCCTTCGGCCGCACACTGTCACTCTCTCACACCAGCACTCACTATCGAAACACCCTCGCCACCACGACCTCCGCCTCCGCCTCACTCGTCAAGCGGACGAGGAGGCGATACGTTGACCGGCAAGGCCGTGGGCGACTGCTGCTGCTGGTCGCGCATGCGCCGGAGGAAGCGCTGCCACTGGCGCTGGGCCGTGCGCGCGGCGGCCAGCGGCACGCGGCTCTGGTCGCCGAAGATGGCCTGCTTGACCTTGAGGCGCTGCGACATGGGGTGCACGCGGCGTTGGATGTACAGCTCGACGCGGTCGAGCTCCTCGACGTGCTCGTCCACGACAGACTCGTCACGTGTCGACCGGGTCAGCACCACGAGGATCTTCTTGATGTCCACCATGAGCGCCTCCACCTTCCGCACGTTGTCACTGCCGCCGTCTGCAGCCTTGCGCATCTGCCGCAGCTCGCGGTACAGCGCCACCAGGTCCGACTGGTACGCTAGTCGCAGCTCCCCGACGCGCGCAGTGTAGTACAGCCGCAGCGCCTCGTTCGCCGTCGTGCGACGCCCCTCGTCCGTGGCACTGGACGTCAAGTCGACGACGACCGGCGTGGATACCGACGCGTCGGCTGGGTTGTCGGGCGTCCAGCTCAAGCCTGTGTGGCCGCCTGGTATGGACTGCGTGTTGGCGCTAAACACCGAGTCTATGGAGATGGGGAGCGGCTCCAAGCTGTCCAAGCCGTTTGTAGACGGGAGGAGCACCATGGTCGCCAGCGTCTCGTCGTTCATGCCGTTCACATTGGCCGAGGACATTAGCCAGGTTGTTGAGTGGTCTTCAGGCTCCACGTCGGGTTCTCCAACGCTGTTGATGGTCAGCGGAGACAGCACGAGCTCGTCCAGGCTGGACACGTCGACATCGTGCTGAGTGGCGACGCCAGCCGTCGGTACAAGCGGCGCGGAAATGCCTCGCTGCGCCATCATAGTCAGCATGGAGCCGAGCGCGTGGACGCTGGGCGAGCGCACGAGGTAGCGGCCGAGGCTGTTGGTCGGGTGCGCGAGCAGCTTGCGCTGCTGCAGCTCGTGCAGCTGCTGCAGCTGCAGACGCGCGCCTTCCTGCTCTCTCTGCAGCTCCTGCTTCTGGAACTCGCGCTGCTCCGAGGACGACTGGTTGACGACCTGCGAGGTCACGAGTCGCTGGATCTCGTTGAAGTGCCGCTGGTACAGCGCCACAATCTCGAGGTTCTGCGCGTCCAGCAGCGCCAGGTGACGCGCCACGTGCGTCTGCTCCAGCTGCGTCAGTGGCGGGCTCGAGTTCGTGTCAAGGGCGGCGGTAGGGGTGATTGTATGCGCGGACATGCGGTCGTGAAGCGGTTGGGAGAACTGCAGGCGGTCCATGGGGGCCACAGGCCACGGCTGAGAGGCGTACGCGTCCAGCTCGGCGCTCCACTGCGCGACCTTGAGACGCACACCGGCGGCGTAGCTCTCCTGGCAGTTAGAAGGCAGGCATATCAGCCGTGAGTCAAGCGACTTGACTCCAGGGCTGACGAGAGAGATGAAGGAGCGTCACCTTGTCCGGGCTTGTGCGCCATAGCGTGAGCTCGGCGTTGGCGGCCACGACCCATACGCGCACGCGGTTGGCGGCGTCCTCTCGGTCCTGCTCGCGTCGCATCAGCTCGTTGTACCTGGACAGAGAGAGACAGAGCGACGTGGAGAAGAGGGGATGGATGAGGAGAGGAGGTGGGCTGTGGTGTATGGGGGAGAGCGAGAGTACGGGGAGACGTACAGCTCGGTGACGAGCGCCGTGCGGGACTCGTTGGAGACGGCGGAGCGCCAGGCGGCGGCGGTGGGCGACGCCATGGGCCTCGCGCTTCTTCTGGAGGAAATGGAGTAGGACGGCCGGTGCATCTCTCTCCATCACTTTGGCATGGCTTGACGGTGAAAAACCCGCCTGGTCGGCTTCAATTTGGCTGGGCGATTCGCAAATACCCGAAATGGGTACAGACAATTTGGGTCGGAAGAGTAAAACCCATTGTGGAGGTGTATTCGGATTGGGTTTTATGTGAAACACTCAAGCCGTTTCGTTGTGTGTCGGTGAAAGTCGCTTTCCAGCCAATCCGCATCGCGTTTGCCTCTTTTTCAAGCCAATGAAAGCGGCTGCATCTCCTTTTTTTAACCAATCGTACGGCGATTTACTTGCCAGCGCTGAACCGCCCCCTGCCTGCCGCGCTCACTTTGACTTTTGCCCTGGAGCGCGCAGCCGTCTTCGGGACTGGGGAACAGCAGGTCTCCATAGTGAAACTAAGTCAAACAAAAGGCGTTCCACCAGAAACACCAATCCGGCCGAAGAATCGCCAGGAGACAGGCCGTCGTACCCCACCTGCTCCTGCCCCCTCCTCGCTCGACCTGCGGCTCGCTACCGACCTCGAACCGTCCAAGCGTAAGACGGAACGTGACGTGAGCGTCCGCCCGAGTCGGCGGCGGCAGCAGTGGCGACGATGGACGGGCAATGGCGGCAGGAGATTGCTGAGGACATGCGCAAGCAGATGATCACCGAGATGTACGTGGCGGTTTAGATGGTCAAACCGGGCGGATATGTGCGCGGCTGACGCTTGCTGGGGTATCTGACGCGCAGGTATCACGAGCTGGCGCGCATCTCGGGCGAGAGCGACAAGCAGAAGGTCTGGGGCTCTGCGGCCAAGTTCGAGCTCATGCTGTGGTCCAACAGCCCGGATAAGGTGTGTTCTCGTTCGTTCCTCGGCGATGCGGTTGACTTGGCGAATGTATGCTGACGGGTGTGTGTCCATCCGTCTGTCTGAATGTAGAACACGTACCTGCTCAAGATGCAGCGCAAGATCATGAGTCTCAAGAAGAAGCTAAGCGCGGCCGAGGCGGCAGCGCAGCAGCAGCAACAAGGAATGGCTCAGCCCGCTATGATGGCCGCCAACGCCGCGGCGCTCAACCCGGCGGCGATGAACCCGGCGGCAATGAACCCGGCGGGGATGAACCCGATGAACGGCGCCAACCCCATGGCGGTGGCCGCTTCAAGCAACCCGATGGCCGCCAACATGGCATCGGCCAGCATGAACCCAGGTCAGTTCCAGACCAACACGACGGCCAACCCGTCGGGAATGAACGCCATGAACAACTTCCAGCAGGCGAACAACGTGATGGGAGCGAATGGCACCGTGCCAGTGCCTGCAGCAGCGGTCAACCCGTCGGGAACAGTGGGTATGTCCGTGTCCAGCGGCGTGGGAAGCGCCACGAACACGCCGACGAGTGCGCAGGCCGGGGTCAACATGACGGGGGCGCCGCATCAGCAGGCGCAGCAATGGCTGCAGCGCATCCAGGTGCAGTTCCAGGCGCAGCAACAGCAGCTGCTGCACACGCAGAACCAGGAGATCCAGCAGATGCGGCAACAGCACCTCAACCAGCAGCAACAGCTAGCCCAGCAGCAGCAGCAACAAGGCGTATCTCCGGAGCTTCGCCGGCAACAGCTGCAGCAGCTGCAACAGCAGCATCAACTCGCGCGGACTCGTCTGCAGCAGCTGCACAAGGGGAAGCAGCAGCAACTTCAGCGGAAGCAGCAGCAGTATCTTCTCCAGAAGCAGCAGCAACTCCAGCAGCAGCAAGCGCAGCAGCAACAAGCCGCTCAGCAACAGGCGCAGCTCGGTGGCGGGGCCAATGCTGCAACTACCACGGGCATGATGGGCAACACTCAAGTCGGGACGACGTCTGCGGCCATGAGCATGCCGAACGCGACGACTGTGCAGACGATGGCGCCAAGCGTCGCGTCGGCGGCGTCAGCAGCGAACCAAGCGGCTCTAGCGGCGGCCGCAGCGCGGAATGTCAAGCCGGAGCAAATCTCGGCGGCGCACAACCAGCAGGCGGCGATGCGGGAGATGCAACGCGCGCAAAACAATGCCGAGTTGGAGCAGTCGGCTTTGAAGCACGCGCCGAGCGGCGGAGCGACGAGCAACGGGACTGCTGCTGCTGCTTCCTTGGCACCAGCTGCTGCTAGTGGAGACGACACCAACGCGTCGTACGTGGAGCGGCTGAAGGAGCTGCGCCGCAAGTACTGGGACGACCTAGTGATCGTCTTCCGCGAGTTTGAGCGCATGGTCAAGCAGAAGCCGGCGAGCCAGCAGCAAGAGCGCATCAACACGTTCCTGGTCAACCTGAAGCGCATCATTGCGCTCCTGCAGCAGGACCCGTCCAAGGCGACCAACACGCGGAACGACCTGGACCGCGTCGAGGCGCACATCCAGAAGCAGGTGCTGCCGATCCTGGAGCGGCTCAAGAACAAGACGCGCACTGCTGGTGGGAACGGCGCGCCGAGCGCTGCTCAGCAGCAGCAGCAGCAACAACAACAGCAACAGCAGCAACAGCAGCAGCAGCTACAACAGCAGGAGCAGCTCAAGAAGCAGCAGCTGGAACAGCAGAGACTCGCCCAGCTGCAGGAACAGCAGAAGAAGCTGCAGGAGCAGCACAAGGCCGAGCAGCAGCGCAAACTACTCGAGGAGCAGAAGAAGAAGCAGCAGCTCGAGGCTGCCACCGCCGCCGCCAAGAAGCAGCAGGAGCTGCTGGAGCAGCAGCGCAAGCAGAAGCAGCTGCAGCAGCAGCAACAGCAGCAGCAACAACAACGCGCTCAACAGCAGGCGCTGCTCCAACAACAGCGCCAGAAGATGCTCGCCCAGCAGCAGCAGCAGCAGTTGGCGGCCGCGCAGTTGAAGGCCCAGCAGCAGCAGCAGATGCGCGCGAATGCTGCTGCTGCGGCGGCGGCGTCCGCGATGACTGGGAACGGCGGGACTGCCAACGGCCAGGTACCTGGCGCTACGGTGGCGACACCTCCGGGACCAGCCGGCATGCTTGGCTCCACGACGGCTCCAGGGTCTGCTCCGCTCCCTTCAACCGCATCTCCGAGCCAGTCGAACGGCATGGCGGCGCTCACGCCTGCGCAGTACCGCACTTTCAAGCTGCCGGACCTGCAGAAGCAGCGCTTGACGGCGCAGCACGCCAAGCTCCGCGAGCAGCAGCAGGAGCTCATCATGCAGCAGAGTCGCGCCAAGACGCCGGCGCAGCAGGCCAAGCTGGCGCAGCAGGCGCAGCGACTGGCGCACATGATCAACAAGATCTCGCAGCAGCTTGTGCAGTGCAAGCTCGCCGAGGAGTACGAGCAGGCGCAGGGCAAGTCGATGAGCATGAGCGCGCCGCCCGCGTCCACGATGGCATCTGCGTCGGTCGGGACGCTCGCGGCGGGCCTGACCCGGCCCACGGACGTCAAGGCGGAGATGCCAGGTGGTGTTCTCCCCACATCCAATGGCTTGATGGCTGCTGCGATGGCTGTCGGCACGTCCGTGACGGATCTCACTGGCGATGGGTCTGCCTCCAGCATGAACGGCCTCGCGATGCCTGCGACTGCGGTGGGACTGCCAGGAGCTGTGGCGCCTGCCGTCTTGCCTGAGGCGGTGGCTGCAACCGCGCCAGCCATGGCGTTGGACGCGACGCCCTTCAAGTCGGTTGTGCCCGACCTGACGGGCTTGGGAGCGTCCGAGAAGCTGCTGACGGCTGTGGCGGCTTACGAGAAGCACAAGCCCGAGGTGCTCAAGCACGCGGCCAGCCGGTTCGCGCGCATTGCCGTCACGATCGGCGCCAAGCTCAACACGTCATACGTGGCGACTTAGTCACCTAGTCGAGGAGCCGCGACTGCTGGTCGAGTGACGGCGAGACGCCAACGGCCGGCCTGCGACGACGCCTGTGTGCGGATGCGGACCGCTTCCTCTCTTTATTTATGAACATCGTGGGGCGGTGAACAAACGACAAGGCCCTGGCTTGGCGCAGGGCGACGTTGGAGAAGCGACGCAGGAAGGAGACGAGAGAGAGAGAGAGAAAGCAAAAGCACGTTCGTTCGTTGAGACTGGCCGTGTTGGCACCGTGTAGCCATTTGTCTGTGAGCTGTTCGAGTTGAAGTGGTTGAAGTTGGTGTAGGAAGTTCAGTTTTTACGAAGGTTGCGCGAAGGTTGCGCGAGCTGACACCACGAGCGGACGAGGGGCGGACGGAGAGCGGACGGAGAGCGGACGAGAGCGGACGGGGAGCGGACGAAGCGGACGAGAGCGGATGCACTCCGCGGTCACTCGGGGAAAAAGAGCGGACGCGGCAAGCAGCAAGCGGGAGGTGGCTGTGTATCTGCAGGAAGCGGCAGGCGGCAGACGGAGGCAGCCAAGGGATCAGAGTAGGCGCTGAGGCTATCCGGAGGCGCTGTGCTAGAGTCCACACGTCGGTGAGCACTTGGGCGACAAGAGGGGACGAGCAGGCGGCCGTGGTCGACGAGAAAGGACGGGCACGAAGTCGACTGCTACACGCAGATCTGGAGGTGAGGGCGGCTGTCTGAAGGTGGCGGGGGGTAAGGAAGGGCGCTGGGTATGGGTGTGAGGCGTGGATGAGGTCCATGGGGCGGAGACTGACAAGTGCGGCGTGGCGTGTTACGGTTGGTTGCAGAGCATGGCGACGTCCGTTGTAGCGGAGCAGGAGCCGGTCGTCAAGGCGCCCGGAGTGGAACCGCAACCGCAGGCGGAGCGGCAGGCGGAGCCGCGAGTGGAGGCGGAGGCCGGCGAGCCGATGGACGTGGACACTCGTCCGGAACAGCCGAAGGCGACGGACGCGCGTCTGGAGGAGCCCACGGCGGTGGATACGCGCCCAGAGGAGCCCAAGGCGACGTACATGGCGGACAAGACGCCAGTGGCGACTGTCTCATCTCCATCCACCGACGTGGTGATGACGGAGGCGGACGGGAGCGACCTAAAGCGCGTCAGCAGTCCAACGGTGAAGGCAACAATTGATCCCTCAGGTGTGAGGCCAGTCGAGAAGCCATTGGATGGCGTTGCCCCTCCGCCACCCCAAGACGAGGAGATGCTTCCTGCAACCCCCAAGGTTGAAGAACCAGCGACGTCAACCCCGACGCCTCCACTCAAGACCGAGAGCGCAGAGGAGACGCGTCACCGGGTGCGGGAGCGGTCGACGCGGCGCCTGCAGATCCAGCTCGAGTTCGTCGAGACCGCGCGGCGCAAGGTGCTGGACGAGACGCACCCGGACATGGCGGCCCATCTGGCCAACTTGGCCCGGGAACGTCAACGCATGGAGGAGGTGGCTCGCCTGCGCGCCGAGCAGTTCGAGCACGGCACGTCCGTCATCTTTGCGTACGAGTGCGACGAGGCCAACTCGGAGTTCGAGATGCAGTGCGAGAAGCTGCGCCAAGAGATGCTCGAGGAGATCCACAACGAGATGGAGATCATCAGCGACCAGCGCAAGGGCACCGCTGCCTCCGGTACGTCCCATTGTGAGGGATTGAGGCACACAGTGACTGACTTTATGACGTGGTTGGCTGGGTCGATTCAGCACGCAAGACGAGTCGCAATACGCGCAGCACGCGCGGCAAGGGCGGCGAGCACGTGCCGTTCGCGTTCGACACTGCGCAGAAGATCAAGAAGCGCGCCGGCTACGTCTTCCAGCCGCTCGAGAACAAGCTGGCGCAGTCGGAAGTCGACCACGACGTGCGTGAGCTCACAGCCACGTTCGAGGCCACCAAGAAGCGCCGCGTCGATGCCGGTACGTCGCCTTGATCACTGTCCTTACGGATCTCGTGTCTTACGGTCTTCGACGCTGTTGCCAGACGCCGCGAGCCTGCCGCTGGCCAAGTACTACCGCTCGCGACTGCTGTACCGCGACTGGATCTTCCAGGAAGGAGACGAGGTGTACGTGATGAACTACACGGCATCGAGCGAGTACGCGGCCGTCATCTGCGGGCTGACGCCGACCGAGGTGGTCGTGCTCTCGGAGAAGGGCAAGTACTGCCGCCTCGTCATGATGGACCTGCGGCACGGCCGCGTGGTGCTCTCGACGCTGGACGACGGCCCGGCAAGAGACGACGAGTCGTTCGCGAGCTCATAGACCGGTCGGCACCGCGTCCCTCTTGCGCTCTCTCCTTTTTTGCCTCCTTCACTGTCCATCTTTCATTTATCAGCGAGCGAGGCGACGACCATGGACACAGACCCCCATGATCATCAATACAAGTCCTATTGAATGTGTTCATTGCATCGTGGTCTCTCACATACTGAAACACATACAAACAGAGCCGCTCTAGGTGGCGCGGTCGGCGGCGGCCGCGGCTTCCTGAGCCTTCTTGTCGGCCAGGTACTTGGCGGCGGCCTCGCGCTTGCGCTGCTCCTCCTTGCGGTCCTGCTCGTCCACGTACATGTCGGGCACGCTGAGCCCCACGCGCTTGGCCGATAGGTTGACGATCTCCTTGCCTGACAGCTTCTTCTCGGCGCCAGCGTCCAGGTCCCACAGGAACTGCGTCGTCGTCACCATCAAGTTAGTAAAGGCACTCGATCTCTACTGAAAGCAAGGCAAGCGTTTGGCATACGCGCTGCTCCTGGACGCCCTGGAGCATCGTGAGGTAGTCGGAGGCCTCGGCGCGGAAGGCGCGCATGCGGTCGCGGTCCGTCTCGAGCTGCCGCGCGCGGTACTGCATGGATGCAATGGTCAGTATCATCACTGGGTGGCGATTGACTGGAGAGAGAGAGATTGCCGCCACCTGCGCGAGGATCTCCTGCGTGAACCTGCTCTCGCGCACGCTCTTGGCCGGGCTGCGCTCGCGCGTCACACGCAGCAGAGCGCGCAGGTTCTTGAGCACGTCGGCCTTGGAGCCGATGCGCGCGCCGCGAGCCATGGTCAAAGGTGCTGTCTGGTCATGGGGGTCACTCCACCCAAAGGTTTGTGTGGACACACTGATTCGTGTGGGTCACATATCGCTTACGTAATAGTATTGGATGATATACGCAAACAATTTGATTTTCAGCCAATCATGACATTGGATTTGTAATCCCAGTGCGGACAACCAGTTCAAAGACGACACCCCATTGGTGGGATTATCAAGGCATTTCTCACCAATCGCACAAGACCCTATTGACTATCGATGACCTTTAACAAAGCAAATCCCTTTCTACTCTGAATGTAATAGACAAATACTTCTCTACGAATCTTCTGATCAACGAACCCTGTAACATCCAATAGTTGAAACGTACATGCGACACCTGTCCATGCCGTGTCTCTATCCCCACAAACGTCACTCCCCGCTCGAGTGCCTCCCGCGATTACCATCCGCCGCGCGCATGACGTCGGCACCTGTCCGCACTTCCAGATCACATCCTCGAGCCGCACCTGGCCCTCCTTCCTTCCTCTCCTCCTCCAGTCGCCCCCCACGACCATGGCGCTCGCCCCCAACGGCGTGTCCTCTCTCCCGGCCAAGGCCAAGCCAAGCGCGAACGCTGGCCCTGCGAGCATCGAGTCGGCGCTGGCGGCCATTCGCGCCGGCGGCTTCGTCGCCGTCATGGACAACGAGGACCGCGAGAACGAGGGCGACATGATCGCGGCGGCCGAGTTCGCCACCGAGAAGGACGTGGCCTTCATGCTGCGCCACTCGACGGGCATCGTGTGCGTGCCCGCGCTCGCCGACCGCCTGCGCGCGCTGCAGCTGCCGCTCATGGTCGAGGACAACACGGAGACGCACAAGTGCAAGTTCACCATCACGGTGGACCTCAAGGCGGGCAACACGACGGGCGTATCGGCTGGAGACCGCGCGCGCACAATCCGCGCGCTGGCGGACGACTCGGTGCCCGCGGAAGCCTTCAACCGGCCCGGCCACATCTTCCCACTCATCGCAGTGTCCGGCGGAGTGCTCGAGCGCGCGGGCCATACAGAGGCGGCTGTGGACCTGGCGCGGCTCGCGGGCGCCAAGCCGGTGGGCTACATCTGCGAGATGATGGACCAGGATGGCCGCATGATGCGTCGGCCGCAGCTCGAGGCCTTCTCGGCGCAGTACGACGTGCCGCTCATCACCATCTCGGACCTGATCCGCTACCGGTCGCGGACTGAGGAGCTCGTGGAACGTGTGGATGGCGGGGAGAGCGTGCGTCGGACGCCAGTGGGCGACTTCTCCGCCGTTGAGTTCGTCTCCAAAGTGCACGAGAAGCAGTCGTACCACGCGTTGGTGGCTGGACAAGTCGACGGGCAGGAGGATGTGCCCGTGTACATTGTCGAGGGCGGCAGCGGCGTGGAGAACGACGTGCGCGCGCAGTGGGCGATGCAGTTCGTGGCCAAGCGCAAGGCCGGCGTGCTCGTGTACGCCAACGACTCGGCCGCGCTGCTGCAGATCAGCGGCGAGCTCATGGCGCGCCAGAGCATCTTCGGCATGTGCATGCAGGTCGTGCGCGGCCTGGGCGTGCGCTCTGTCCGGCTGCTACTGCCCAAGGACGAGAGCGCGGCGACGTCGGCGCTGAGCTTCGACCCGCACGGCTTCGGCATGAACGTCACGGGCGTCGAGCACTTTGTCGTGCCGTCCGCGACTGCTTGAGAGGAGAGGACGGATGACTGGGCGGACAATGGACGACCGCGAGTTGTTTGTTCTCTTTGGCTATGACCACCAGCAGCATCAGCATCTAGGGCAGGCAGGACACGACGCAACAGTGATTATAGACGCGACTTCTTCATGACGACAAGCTGGCGGCGGTCTGCTTCACTGCATGAGGCCGTGAGCTGACTCAACACACCTTGCTGGTCGTTCGAGGTCATCGACTGGCACGTCAAATCACTTGCGCGGGACCTGGCGGTACGACTTCTGCTTGCTGCGCGAGCGCACGAAGAGCAGGTAGCCGGCCACGGCGCCAACAGGCAGCACGTACCAGGCAAAGAGCGACACTGGCGGCGCGCTGACCGACTCGAGCGCGTCGCCGTCGCCCGGCGCCTGTGCCTTGACGGCGGCCGCGAGTTCCTTGGTGTTGGCCGCGTTCTCGATGCCCATCTCGGCGTCCTTCGGGTGGTACTGGCCGCTGGCCGCGGCCTCCAGCGGCTCTTCCTCCTCCTGCTCAGCGTCCTTGGCGCTCTTCTTGTCGTCGTCGCCGCGGCGGAGCGCCTGGGCAGCCTTGAGCTCCGCCACGGGATCAGTGGCTGCTTCAGTGGCTGCTTCGGTCGCGAGCGGCACGACCACGTCGCGGTAGGCGTACGTGCGGCGCATCCACTTGTCGATCTCGACGAGCTCCCAGGCGTCTTCAGCGCCGCACGTGGGGCAAATGTCGGGCTTGGGCCACTGCGGGTGGTGCAGCCTCTTGTTGACGCCGTTGTGCGTCTCCCAGAGCCAGCGGCGCAGCGCTAGCGGCTTGTCCTCGGCGTCCGCGACCAGCTTGACCTTCTCCATGCCGTTGTTCTCCAAGAAATGGTCCTTGCACTGCACGCAGCCGAAGAAATGCTTCATGAAGCGGCGGATGGACGCCACGACCGAGACCATCGTGTCGGCGGAGCGAGCTCCCGTCTCGGGCGGGTTCATCGTCAGCATGTGGAACATGTTCCACTGGCCGCAAGTGTACAGCGCACAGGCTCGGTACGTCGCTCCTTCGCCGATGAACAAGTCCGACAGCCGCTGCCAGTCTGGAACTCCCGAGACACCAGTGAAGTCGTACTTGGCCTCTTCCTGCAGGAACTCGAACTGCGTCGTGGCCTGCCACTCCTTGAACATCGCGTCCCACGTGTCAAAGTCGAGCATCGCGAGGCCGCGCGTCTGGTGGTACAGCTTGGCGATGAGCTTGCGGTTGATGGCGCCCGGGAACGTCTTGGAGACCATCTCGAGCCAGCCCTTGAGCGCGTCGAACTCCTCGTCGTCCATCACGTCACCGCCCATGAAGACACCCTGCTTGAGCCCGAAGACGAACGCGGACGCCGCGTCCTGGATGCGCGTCGTCTGGTTCATGGGCAGCGTCGACTCCTCCCAGAACCGCGCGCGCTTCTGCTCGCCGGGCTTGGCTTCTTCCTTGACCGGCGCGGTCGTGACCGCCGCCACCGCCGCCGCCGCCTCGTCCTTCTTGCCCTCGGGGTCCTTGTGGCCAGGCGGCCAGGTCCCCGTCTCGTTGAACGCGGCCTCGTCGAAGATTCCCTGCACGTAGTCCTCGACCTCGCGGAACGTGTGCGTGCCGACGATGCGCTTGTTCTCCTTGGCGGGGTTCTTCTTGTCAAAGTTGAGCGCCATGAGCGTCGGGAAGCCCTTGATGCCCACGCGCCGGCACTTGACGTGGTCCATGCAGCTCAGCGCGCCCACGTAAATGTCCCCGCGAGCCTTGTAGTGCGCCGCCAGCTCAAAGTACGTCGGCGCAAAGTGCTTGCAGTGCGGACAGCTGGCCATAGAGACACATACACACGTTCACAGACGCGTTAGAGCCCTATAAGACCCCGGAGGTGCCGCTCCTGGACGCCAGAGCCACGTACAAGGGGTGGTAGAAGTCGATGAGCCACGGCTTGTCCGTCTTGGCCAGGTGCTCGTCCCAGTTCTCGTCCGTCAGGTACGTGATGTTCGGGTGCCCGTCCGGGAACAGCGGCTCGCCCTTGTCGTTCGGGTCGATCTTGGCCTCCGCCACGCCGCCACCGCCGCCGCCGCCGCGCTCGCCCAGCGCTGTTAGCACCAGCGTAAGCGCCGCCGAAGCCGCCGCCACCGACCACCGCATGCTCCTCCGCGTGTCCGCCTGCCTTTCTCGATGTGTTCGGGGGACTGACGGCGACTCGGACACGACGGACGCGCAGTTTCAGCCGTGCGGGAGTCGTCACAAGTATTATTTCACATGATATTCTATATTATAGAGGTAATTTCATAACCATTAGACCAGGATCTAAATATTGGTTTAAAGAGAAGATTGAGGAGTGAAGGTGTGAAACGGTGCGTGGCGTCCACTGACTGTCAGGAGCCTCTATTTGGTATAGGAACTGTGCTCCTCCTCAACTGGTTGAAGTCGCGCACGAAGAGCGCTGCTGTCTGATGATGAGCTCAGCACTCGCGCCTCTAGACCCAGTCCAGTACCTGGTACTCTACAACTCCAGGAAGCGGGTGGACTTGCGGTGCTCGACCTCTAGCAGCGGCAGTACCTCGTCCAGCTGGACGTCTCGCACGGCAAAGTGGCTGTCGAGCTCGGCGTGCAGCTGCTGGGCGAACGCGTCCTGACTCGCGGCCTGCGTCTGGTCCAGCACGTCCTTGAGCGTGCACAGGAACTCGGTGTGCGAGCGCTGGTCGCGGTACGCCGGCTGCCGCGCCGGGTTGGTCAGGTACTCCATGTTGCGCGGGTCAAAGTCCCACAGGAAGGACGTGTGGTGCAGCCACCGGTCCTTCGAGATGCTCTGCGCGTTGCCGCCAAACTTGCGGTTCGCAAACACATAGTCATCCTCGCGCAGCGCAAACTTCTGCTCCCGCATACAGAGGACGGGCGTAAGGCGGGGGTATATCGGGTGATAGAGCCGCTCCACTGACCTTCTCGACGCCGCAGACACGAGCGAAGAACGGCTCGAAGAACGAGATGGACCACGCCATGATCTCGCGCGGGTACGGCTTGACGTGCGGGAACGAGTCCTGGCCGAGCAGAGAAACAGAGCAGGTGAGTGCCATGGCCGGCAATTTCCTTCCTTGCTCATTCGAAGAGCAAGAGCAAGAGGACGCGCACCACATTGCAGATGAAGGTCGTGAAGATCGTGTCGTGGTCGACGATGACCGTCCCGCCGCCGCTGAAGCGCTTGAGCACCGGCACGCCGTCGCTGCAGAGTACAGCAGCACATAACGGACGTGAGCATCAAGCAAGGAGCTGGGCTGCTGGAGCCAGTCCTGTCGAGACGCACCGCTTGACGGCGTCGAGGTGCAGCAGCTGGTCGGGTTTGCCCGAGATGCCCATGACGATGGTCGCCGGCGCGCTGCGCTCGTTGTAGATGAACCAGTTGCGCGCCTTGTCCACGCGGAACAGCGCCTCCTCCACGCGCAGCTGCTCCACGATCGGCGCGCGCATGCGCAGGAAGTGCAGCACCGGCTTGCTGCGCATTAACGCCGCCATGGTTTGTCACTTGCAAATTATTGGCTGCTTGGTGGCGTAACCTTTATTGGCAATGAGTAACCCCATCGGGTTACTCACGTGTACCCTCGGCTACGTTGCCTCTGCAATCTCACACCATCTCGAGAAGTACGCGGTGGCAACATGCGGGGGCCGCTGTTGCTGACGGTGCGGGCGGCGGCACGGGGCTCAAGCGGGGATGACGCGTCTCCTGTGGACTCTGCAGTCGCGACGGCCGCGTTTGGTGTCTCGCGGGTGGCTGCGCTGTTCGCGTCGCCCGACGGCGCGCGTGTGAAGCTGGGCGTGTTCCACGTGGCAACAGGAGAAAGTCCAGCATCTGCAACCCCTCCTCCGCTAGTAGACTTGCTGTCAGAGGAGGAGCAACAGCGCGCAGCGGACGAGAGCGAGAGCGAGCGCTGCACGGACTGGACACTGCACTGGAGCGCGGACGGCGCGTTCCTCGTGGTCGTCGGCGCCGTCTGGCACGCGCAGGAGGATCACAAACGCGTGGCCGTGTGGGTGTACGCGTTCGGCCCTCAGTTGGGCGTCTCGGCTACTTCTGCGCGGCCGGGAGGCTCGCTGATTCGCGCGTACCCGAGCGACCACGTGCCGGCGAAGCGGTGGAAGCCAACGGCGAGCATCGCGGCGAGTTTCCTGCTCAAGAACCGGCTGTACTTGCTGTCACAAGATGCGGTGCTGCTTTCAGTAGACATTCAGGCGGCACGACTGGCGGTGCTGGCGGCGGACGATGTGGAGCCGACCGAGGACGAGGCCAAGGGGGTTTTCAAGATGAGGGTCGTCAAGAGTGTGGCCGAGTGGCATGCGGGAGTCACGGCCGCATGCTTTGACGCGCCGACCGCGACGCTAGTGATCAGCGGCGGGGTGCGCGACCCAAGTGACGACTTAGTCGCGGCCAACGCGTCGTCACTGAGCGTCTGGCGGGTTCACGAGGGCTCCAGCGACGCGGAAGCGGTCGAGCTACTGGACTTCACTATGGTGCTCAACCCAACGGCCAGCCGCCATAATAGCGCAGATGCAGAAGCTGACGTGGCCAATGCGGAGCGGGAACCAGTGAAGAAAGGGATCGCGTCATCGCTTTTGACGCCGCTCAAGTTCATGGTCGGCTCCGGGACTCGCGACGAGAAGGAGAGTCTGCCGGGATCGATCCAGCAACTGGCGCTCTCGGCGAATGGCAACTACGTCGCGATGCTCGACGCGGATGGCAAGGTGTCGGTCCGGCAAGTCGACGTGTGCGCTGACGTCGCGGGTTGGCAGTCGCTTGGCATGCTCTTGACGTCCACCGAGAGCTTCGAGACGCCGCAACACCAAGTCAAGAGCATCTCGTGGCTCACTCGCTCGCACTTGGCGGTGCTGTTTAAGACCGGAGCGGTCGTCTACGCCGAGCTGATTCTTCCATCGCAAGACAAGAGCAGTGGAGAGGATGCGGATGCTTCATCGGGCTCGCTGGTTCGAGTTCCAAGCTTCTACTACGCGCCAACGCTCCCCGGGCTGGCATTGGAGCAAGCGTGGACTGTTGACGCGCTGAGCTGCTCAAGTGCGCTCGATCCCGCTTCAACTACTTGCTGTGCTGTCGTCACTGTCGGAGGCAACTGGATAGCGACTGTCATGCACTTGACGGGCGCTGGACAGTTCATCGAGCAGCTGGTGACTGCCGGCCGGGTGGATGACGCGTTCACGATCAACGAACGACACGGCTTGGAAGCTGACGGCGTCGACATGGATGGGCTTCATCGACGCGTGTGGGCCGAGTTCGTCAGCCACGCAATGACTACAACGAATGCTTCAAGTGACGACGAAGACACGAAGCAGAGCGCGGTGTCGTCAAGGGAACCGAGTCATCACCACGCTGCTACTGTCTTCCTTCAGACCACGGGGCTCCCTGCCAAGAGCTCGTACTCGTTTACGAGTGCGATTGGCCACTTGTCCCAAGTCAAAGATCACTGGTGGGTGCTCGACGAGTGTCTGCGAGTCGCGGCCGCGGACTCGTTCGACGGCATGAAGCAGATCCTGATCACCGGGTGGGAGGCGGCGACAAGCATTGCCACTGGGTCAGCGGTCAAGACGCTGGCTGAAGATGTCGCTGACGAACTTGCTGCCAAGCGAGAGCAGCTGCTACGATCCTTGTACCGCCTCGAAACGCTCCGGGCGATTGTGGAGGAGGAAGAAGAAGACGCGGACACTGCCTTCGAGGTCGACGCGCTGTTCAATGCGCCAGCGTTCCTGTGGTTCGCGTCCAACCCGCTCCTCGGCACGGCGACGCTTCTGGCGCTGGAGGGTCGCGTGCGTGCGCTGAGCGTGCTGTTCCACCGCCACGCGTGGAATCTGCTGCCGGTCCGCGTTCAAGTCCTCTCGAAGCTACCAGCCAGCATCTCTCCGGCATCCTACGCGCACCTGCTGCCGGCCATCCCGAGTTTCGCGTCCGACACGCAGTTGTACTCGCTTGCGAAGGGCTCACATACTCTCGGGCCATCTATCGACGACGGTCTTGACTCGGTGGAGACCGTGCTGCTGCCAGAGAACCAGACCCAGGACCTGACTACACAGGAGCTGGCCGCGTTCAAGGAGACGCTCCAGCAGAGTAGCAGCGAGCGCGGGGAGGAGTTGGCCGCCTGGTTCAGAGCTCGCATCCTGAGCATCGACGGCTTGCAAGGGCAGCTCGACGTGGCGTATCAGCTCAGCCGGTTGGCATTGAGCTGTCTTGCTGGCTGGACGGGCAGCGTCGACGCCAAGCGCGAGCTGGACGAGTTCCTGATGGCGGTCGAGCGGCTGTACAAGTGTGTCTACCAGTTCCCTCAAGAGCTCCCGGCTTGCAGCATGTTGTCGCTGGTCGAGTGGATGGCGATCCCGTTCTACCAACAAGCCATGATGGTCGTGGGCAAGCTCGAGTCGGTCCCGGCAGCCGTTGAACGGCTGCGGGTCGTGGTCTTGACACAACGCCAAGATCGTCTGTACGCACTGGACGAGCTGTTCTCGTGGATCGCACAGAGCGTTCTGTTCGAGAACCCGTCGCTATTGAGCCTGGAGCTGTGCGCGCTGCTGATCCAGCGGAGCAACCCGTCACTGCCGCTGCACGACCGCTGGATCCAGAGCGACTCGCAACTGCTGCGCACGGCGATCGGCGTCGTATTCTCGGCCCAGACGTCGACAGTGATCGGCGAAGCAAGCCAGCACCAGCCGCACCCGCGCGTGCAGCACACGGCTCTGACGGAGCTGCTCTGGAGCATCTTCCAGTCGCTGCCAGTCCGGAAAGAAGACGACCCGCCCGACATTGCGCACCTGCAAGTGGAAGTCGACGAGATGGAGGACTTGATGGTCGCCATGGACGTGCTGGCCAAGTATGGCATCCTCACGACGCCGTGCGAGCTCAAGAAGGACGTCTTGTCACCTGAAGTGGACGGCCCACACCAAGTACTGGAACAGATGTGCAAGCGCTCTCTTGTCCCTGAGCCGATGGAAGCCAACCAAGCTGGTGGCTCTGTTTCACGAGAGGAAGCAGCGCCAGTACTGGGCTCGAGCGACGGCAGCCAGTGGATGGAGGTGTGGCAGGACGCGGTCAAGCTCAAGCAGCACGTGTTCGGCGAGCGGCTGGCGCAGGAAGACATCCTCGACACGATCCTCCGACACTTGCTCGTCCAGGAGACGTTCGTCGGCGCAGCGCACGACTTGGCCGTCAACTGGATACTGTCGAAGGTCGAGGCGGCCGACCACGTGATGAACTCGCTCATGCAGCAGGTGCAAGCTCGTCTCGACTCTCCATGCGACTTCCCGACTCGAGACGCACAGCAAGCGACGGATCCCGTTGTTGCCAAGTATGTCAAGGTGCTTCGAGCCGTGGTGGCGCTCCCGGCTGTCCAAGAATGGGACCCCAGTCGAAGCGAACGCCTGGAGGAGTTCTTCCAGCTCGAGATCGACTTGGTCTACGCGTCGCAGCTGCTGGCGCTCATGACCAACGGCGCAGTGACGTCAGCACCTTCTTCGATTCGTGGACTTGCGACCCCAAGCGAGCGTCTTGACCTTGTTGTGCAGGTTCTGACGAGCAACCCGTCCAACTACCGACCGTCAAGCGAGACGAAACGCTGGCTGGAGACACATCAAGTCGAGGACGAAGCCGCTTCAGCTACTGGGGAGGAGGCTCAACCTCTATCTGCAGTCATACAACTCGCTGGATTGCTCCAGGTCGCGTCGTTCAAGCAGGACATCACGATGAAGGGGGCGTACGCGGCGCTGTACTGCTCGGACTTTGACGTGGCATACACGCTGATCATGGCCGTGATGACCGGCGACGAAAGTGCTGACGGGGGCGTCCCGCTGCTTCACATCGCGTCGCTCGTGCTGGATCTCGTGTCGGCGTCGTCGTTCCGGTCGTGGAGCAAGAAGATCGTGCTGTGCCGGTCCCTGTTCAGCATGCCAGCCGCCGGTCCTGGAGTCACCGACGACCTGTTCTCCCATCAAGTGACCGACTTGCTGCTCCTGTGGCTGCAGAAGCTCGAAGCGACGCAAGACCTCGCGCTGGAGCTTGGGCTCGCGGAGAGAAGCGTCGAGAAGCGCCTGGTGGAGCGTGGCAGTGCCGGCGATCTGTCTGTCGAAGACGTGCTGCTCAAGGAAGTGGAGGCCGTGATCGACCTTCTTCAGCAGGAGAAGCGGGACCGAGGGTTCCTGTTGCGTCTGCTTCAGAAGGGCTTCCACTTGCTGTGCGCCACAGTCTCGTTCAACCCCGAAGCGACGACTCCCGGCGGTTTGATGGTCGCCAGCGGCGAAGGAGACGCGGTGGACCACCAGTTTGCCGACACGATCGTCCGTGTGGCGAGACTGTGCCTGGAAGTGGGCGTGGAGGTCGCGTTGACTGGCAAGACAGTCTCCGACAGTGGAGCGAGCTCTTTGGAGTCCAACTACCTGGAGCTCGGGCTCTCGTACTTGCTGCTATGGAACGACCTGCATCGAGAAGAAGACGACGCGGTCAAGACCTTGTGGAAGTCGGATCTCCTTCCCCGACTGTTCGATCAGCTGGAGACCACAAGCGCCGACGAGAGCTCAGGGCCCAGGAAGGAACGCGTGATCCGGCAGTTCCAGCACTACTTTCTGTACGCAGCAGCGTCCCTGGAGGTTCAAGCCGTCACTGATCAAGTCGACGATGGAGAGGACGCTTGGCGAGCCAAGAGAGACCGACTCGAGGCATACGCTTCGTCGCATGCGTCGCTCCGCGGCCGGATGAGCCAGGCATCAACGCTGCACGTTGATGGAGAAGACAGCACGGAAGAGTTCCAGGAAGACAGTGGGTCCTCAGCAGCCCGCTCGTCCCCACGGTTCAAGCTGTTGATGAACCTGGCGGCCAAGTGCCAGGCGCAGCTCGCGTCGCAGCAGAAGAGCCACGAGATGGAGAAGGTGAGCGCCTTGTTCAACGAGTCGCTCGACGTCGAGGCGTTCGCGAGCGACGAGCAGTACCGAACGCATCAGATCCTTCGGCTCGCAGCTACGAAGGAGCAGTTCCAGACCGCGATGCAGTTCGCCGACAAGTATGACGTCGACCAGTTCCAGTGCGTCCTCGCATACATCACCAGCGCGCTGCTCCCCACGAACGAAGACTCTTCGAGTGCGTTTGGAGTCGTCAACCGGCAGGAACAGCTCGAGCGAGCGTTCCAAAGCGACGACACGGACTTCTTGGAGCTCGCACTGCAGCGTCCGGTGGCGTTCGGCAACGTTCTACTGCGTGGAGACGCCGGGAAGCCATCCATCTACGACTCTATCGTCGGTTCCGACCACGTTGGCGTCTTGCTGGTGCTGCGCATGGTGTTGGAATGCTCGAAGCGCATTTCGCTCGCACAGCAAGCCGGTGACGGCAGCTTTGAGCGCTTGATGACCGAGCAAAGCGGCGACAAGTCGGTATTCCCGCTGCCCAAGGACGCTGTCGACCGCGTCACGCTCGTATTCATGTGCATGAAGCGCCTGAAGGACCAGCTCGACGCGCGAGACGACGTGCCGAACAGCGCGGTGGACTTGAAGCTTGTATGCCGAGCCTCGACGACCGACGAGCTGCTGACGGTGCCAGCTACAGACGAGGCGTCCGCGTTGATGGAGAGACACGTCGCAGTGCAAGCCGCGCTCCCGTTGCTGACTGGCAAGTCGGTCAAGATGGTGACCAAGGTGCTGCAGAAGCTCTACCGCGTGACCGCTAGCTCCATCGTCACCATCTACTTGAGCTCGCTGCTCGACTCGATCTGGACTGAGCATAGCGGGAGTGCAAGTGACGGCGCCATGGCCTCGGACCTGGCGGCGTACGCCTACGAAGCCTGCCTCCCGTTCCTCCCTGTGCTCTCCAACGAGCACTTGACGCTGTTTGTGACGCTGCTGCTGGGCAAGTCGTGGACCAAGTCGTCGACGCTTAAGGGCCTCGACATGGAGCACGAGTTCTACGGCCAGAACGTGGACGCCATCGCCCGGTTCGCGCCGTTGATGGCGGTGGACAAGCGCGTGGACGTGGCGTCGGACGTGCTGCTGCTGCTTCACTCGCGCTTCGAGACGCTCCGTGCGTCCATGTCGGCTGACGACCAGGGCCAACTAGCAACGATGGAGGCCAAGACCCGAGAGCTGGAAGCAATGCAGGATGAGCTGGTGGAGGCGACCGTGTGGATGCTGCTGACGTCCTTGAAGCAGTCGGCTGGTGCACAGGAGCAGACGCTCACGGCGCTGGAAGAATTCGAGACGACGTGGAGTCACTGGTGTGAGCTGGACACTGAAGCTCAACACCTCGAGAGCCGCGCGTACATGGAGCATCTGCTCTCTCAGCTCTTCCAAGTGAGTGGCCACACCGGGGGCTCGGTCCGTCCACTCGTCTTGGTGTCCGAGCTGCTCTTCTTACTCGTGAAGGCGACCGAAGACGACGCCGCGCTGGTTCTAGCACAGTGTGTTCGGGCCGCGGTCATTCGGACTGCACACCAAGAGCTCGAGCTTGGAGATGTGGACAGCGGAGACCATTGGCCAGGCAAAGTCGCGCTGGCATGGGCCACTCACTCCTCGAACGCGCTGGAGAAGAACCCAGATGAGGTCATGGAGCGTCTCTCGCGGTTCCTGACGGCGTTCACGGCCACCCAGGCACTGACTACGACTGTCAGCGACTCGGACACGGCGTACTACCAGCTCGTCCAGCGTTTGGGCGGGCTGTCGTCTCCGTTCCTCAAGGCCGTCGCGTCCATCCGAATGGAAGCCCGCGCTGCCAGCCAGCCGCTGTTGTTCGAGGTTGCGGCGTCTACTGCGGCTACCAGCGCCTGGAACGATCTGATTGTCGAGTGCGAGGCGCGGAGTCTGTGGGCTCGCGCTGCCGTCGCAAGTCAGCTACTGCTCGCCGCGGTGCCCGAGTCCACGGCGCACCATACAGAGATGGTTGGCCGCCACGTTGGGCTGCAGACTCGCGCGATCTGGACCGCGCTAGCTCAGAGCGACGACAGCCGTCCAGTCGAGAAGGATGCCGAGTCGCTGCTGTTTGACGGACCTGCGCTGTCGGTGGCCGCGCGATTCGAGGACGTCTTTGACGATCTGCTGCACCAAGTCGAGGCGAGTCACTCAGACTCTCGATTCGCACAGATGGCGACGCGCGCACTCGGCAACGTGCTGTTCTACCGCTCCACAACGTCTGGAAGCACCTCGGAGCTGTCTGCCACGCGGCTGTGGGCTGACGAACAGCGGCGCGCGGTGATGGCACGCGTGGCGGCGCAGTTCAGCGTCGAGGCGGCTACAAGGACGGACAAGCCGGCCAGCAATGGCGCCGCAGCGGAAGAGATGAGCGCTCGCCTGTACATGAAGCTGCTGGTGCGAGGAGCCTGGTGCGAGGACGATGAGAGCCTCGTGAACTGGTACGAGCAGCACGCGTTCGGTGCGCTTCAACACGCGCGCGAGGCCGTCGAGCGATTCGTGGTCGCGCGCTGGGAGACGCACCGCGCGTCGGCGCTCCAGCTGCTGCTCATGTGTCCATTCGACGACTTACGAGCACAGTTGGAGGTACAGACGCTGGCAGCCGTGGCGCCGCTGCTCGAGCCGCCGTCGGCTCGGAGCGCGGCGCTGCTGGAGCTCTGCCTGCTGCGCTTCGACGTGTCGGTCCTCCTCCGCTCGAGCGGTTTGTACCCGTCGATCGTGTCGTTCCTGCTTCGCCGCCCGACGCGGAGGTGGCCGCGCGTCTGGACATCCTCGAGCGAGTATGTTGTGTGTGCGCTGGTCATGAGTGGCGACCGTGCGGCCGCCGGACGCCTGGCTTGCGCGCTCTGGCGCGTACACCCCATGTTGTGGGACTTTGAGAGCGCGCAGCTTGTGCTGGCCAACCTGGTGCGCGCCATGACTGCTCCAAGGCGGTCCAAGAGTACGGAACAAGGCGACGGCATCGCGGACGTCAAGCGGAAGGCGCTCGAGACTGCGCGTGAGCGTCTGGAGCGGGATCCGCTGCTGTAGAGACCATGGACGCGAGTGGGTGGTGGTGTCCATCATGTGCCTGTCACTGTCATTCCTTCCTTCTCGCCTCACGGCTAACTCTGACGACTGGTGGATCGCTAGACCTGGAGCTTGAGCAGCGGCACGACGTGCGGGTTGCGCCAGTCCTGCCTGACGTCGTCCAGGTGGTCCTCGAAGTCGGCCACGTCGGCCTCGGCGCCGCGCTTGAGCCCGTCCGAGGCCACGCGCGGCGCGTCCGCGTCCAGCCGCAGCCGGCTCTCGACGCGCACCCAGCCGCGCTTGAGGTCCTTGAGCAGCAGCTGCCGCCATATAAACACTAAGTCAGTCACTCCTCTTCTCCCCTTCCTCCATCCTCTAGGGTGGTCCCGGTTCATGACCGCACCTGCACGCCGGGCTTGCTCTCATCCGCGAGCTGCGACGCGTCCACGAGCAACGCGCAGGCCCTCGAGCAGTTGGCCGCCACCTTGTCGGCCAGCTTGTCGGCGAACACGCCAAGACCGGCGCTGCCGCCGTCCGCCGGCGCGTAGTAGACGCCCACGACCGCGAGTCCGCGCTGCGTGGCCCAGGCGTCCGCCATGGCGCACGCGACCTCGGTGAGCGGCGCGAGCGGCGACTCGTGGTGGAACAGCGGCGCCGCGTCGACGACCGAGACGACGCCCGTGCCCGCCGTCTCGGAGCCGAGCAGCAGACCCACGCAGGCGCTCTCGGCGTGTCGGCCCGCGTGCAGCAGCAGCTTGGCGTACGCCGCCGTCGACACGCGGTACTCGCCCATTGTCTTCTTGTGTTTGCTTTCTTATCGCAGGGGGGTCGTGTTTTGAGTTGGCCTGCCAACGTTATGTTATTACGAGTCCTAACATTAACGTACGCGCATCTTAATTTAGCAAACGTTAGCTTAGCGAAGTGGCAACAGCAAAAAGTTATTCTTGCCCTTTGTATTGAGATATAAACATCTTGCAGTCCGCCAAAAGCGTTCCAAAAGGAGCAGCAGGCTGTCGCCATCAAGCCGCTACCGTCCGTGAGCGCCGCCGCCAACATTTCGCAGCTCCAGAGCGTCCAAGAGGCCGGCACAGTCGGCCGTGAGCGCTGCCATCGAGCCGCCGCCGTCCGTGAGCGCCGAATTTAAGCTCAAGCACAGAGTGTAGTTGGTTTGATGAATGGAAACCAACGTCTGTTAAAAAACCGCAACATAAAAACCCGGTCAAAATGAGCTAAAAAAGAAGCAATTCCCACATATTTTTTTACGATATCGGATCTCACAGTTCCGAGCCAACTTTTGACATGTTATTATATTTTTTTTACTTGATACTTGAACCCTTACAATCCTCGAGATGTTTTTTGTCAGGAAAGGATATTTATCGCAGAAAAGTATCGAGGCTGAGAGGAGGTGCGACAATCCGAGTGGTAATTTGTAGGATACGGGCTGCTAAAATTAGGCTCGCCGAAAATATTGGCACATTTTCAGCTCTTTTGAGCTAAAAGAACGTCGCGAATGTTTGCGCTCCACACACTTGTCGCCGAGCTGCTGCGACGACGCAGCTTCCGCGGGCTGCGCGCCAAGCGCATCTGGACGGACGCCTTCTTCCTGGGCTGCCTGGCGACGTACTGGATCGGCATGCTGGCGCTCGCCATCATGGCCTTCTCGAGGGAGAGCAACGTGAGCTTCGCCAAGTACATCAAGGACGGCGTGGACTTCAAAGGCCAGTCGTGCGGCGCCGGCCGGTTCGTCTACTTCCCCGACTTCAAGGGCAACGCCGACTTTGGCGTGTGCGTCGA